>OLKM01004484.1:0-22048 GCA_900291075.1 Melanogrammus aeglefinus | reverse complement strand
ACTTTATTCCAGACTGCAAGGTCCATATAAAGACAAATACAAGCCATACAAAGTCAACATCGTATTAAACTAGAAGTCGTCAACATTGATTAATACATTTCCATCAACCTCCAAGAGGAGTACCTTATTATTCACTCATGCTTTGAGCTCATGTGGGAGCGCAATATATAAATTTGTTAGTGACTCTAAAAATACCACATACATTGTGTACATAAATTCCTTCATCACAGCCTATGGACGGGGAACCGTTTTCAACCGTGACTATTACAAGTCACAATACTAAGAGTTTCACTTGTCCATCTTGGAATCTTAAGGAGGATCCTTAAACGCATCATCTATATGATACCAGCGTAATTCTTCAGTTTAGCTGTTCCTATATTTACATTTATTTATAATGTATGGGGCATATTATTAACCCGTTATTAAATCTCAGAGTGCATACTAATGCAGGTATCGAGACTTTACAAATCAACTCATCAGGCTTACTATGTTACCCCACAACGTCACCGCCCATAACAATAAGAAAGAAAGTCAGGGTTTGGTTAGCATCCAGCCTCCAGATGTACGACCAAACTGCATATGGGTAGTGCCTTAACATTGACACGCTGTTTTACCAGACTGATGCTGTCTCAAATACACATTCATTACAGTCCGTAGCGAATCGACGCTGTCCCGTCTCCCCAAGGCCATTCTGAGGAAGAGTATGGATACCCTTTCACACCTAGCCTCCTTGCAATTCCTACATCAGCTGTGTCCGAGTTTTGACAACCAGGTGGATCATATAATTTTTGTTCTTTATTTATTTTTTTGTTTTCTTAGTTTGAGCCGATCAATAGATAGGCAATCACAATAATAATCTGACCATGAGGATGCTATCATGAGGGCCTATACGTGGCTCGCTCCACGACCAGACGGGTGCAGGGTGATAGGTCTTGAAACCAGCGTGATTGTAAGGTCGGAAAGACTATCCATGAGCTGGTACTCATGCGCCGGTGCCCAGTGAGATCAATCCCTGTACGATATGGCGTGAGTGATGAACCGCAAAGTCATGGCAGAAAATAAAACCCCGGACCCCACAGACCAGACTCAGCCTGACCGCTGAGCCACCTCCACAAATAATGAAATATACTGTAGTAAATTGAGCTAAACTTAGTTTAAAGGAGGGAAGCCCAAGATACTGAGCCTTTAGTTTCGTTTCTTTAAGGGTTTTCTATCTTCATTTCCAAGTAGGACTTCAGTTTGTTCTATGTGTCTTTTGGACAGACCCCCCCATGGCCATGTCCCTCTTTTATCAGCACCAGGGCATAATAATTGATAGATAAAGTCCAAGGTTTGGTACGGTTGCTGTAGGCTGAAGAGGCCTAGCTGGCGCCCGTTGGGTGAAGGTATCTCCTTGACCAGGTGGACAGACTGCTACTCATAGTGTGTCAGATTGTGGTTTGGTAAGCGGTTTACTTTGGTACGTTGTCTTACAGTCCTGCGTAAGGTGAAAGGCAAACGCAAAGAAGATACTTCAATTGCATCCATTTAGTGGCTGATGCTAAGGGCACCTGGGGGGCTGGTTAAAGTCATCTCTGTTTATTGTGATGCTGCTCCCAACCTCCTTCAGAAACAGATGCTGGTGCGGTAATGGCAAGTCATCAGGGGGGTAATGTCACCAGGAGGGTAATGTCACCAGGAGGGTAATGTCATCAGGGGGGTAATGTCATCAGGAGGGTAATGTCATCAGGGGGGTAATGGTCATCAGGGGGTAATGTCATCAGGAGGGTAATGTCATCAGGAGGGTAATGTCATCAGGAGGGTAATGTCATCAGGGGGGTAATGTCATCAGGAGGGTAATGTCATCAGGAGGGTAATGTCATCAGGAGGGTAATGTCATCAGGGGGGTAATGTCATCAGGAGGGTAATGTCATCAGGAGGGTAATGTCATCAGGAGGGTAATGTCATCAGGGGGGTAATGTCATCAGGGGGTAATGTCATCAGAAGGGTAATGTCATCAGAGGGTAAAGGTAAGCAGGCGGGTAATGGTCATCAGGGGGGAAATGGTCACAAACTTGAGTTCATTTAGGACTTTTAACGTCACTCCTGATATTCCTTGTGGGTGCTTCTCTCTGTCCTGCTGGTGTGGACCCCTGCCCTGCTCTGCTGCCCCCTGGTGTTCAGGTGCTGCAGCTCAGGGTCTCCAGGAAGGTCCACCTGGACGCGTCCGGCGACCTGCCCGCCTTCTCCCGGGCCACGAGCCACATCCGGGACGACCCGTCCTGGACGGTGCTGCCGGTGCCGCGGAGGCTGCAGAGGAGGCACGTGGACGTGGGGGACATGGCCCCCTGTGACACGGAGGCGCCTCCTCAGAGCCCTGCGGTCCCCGGCGCAGGGCCTGCAGGTTGAGTGGAGGTGGGGGAGTGAGGTGGAGGTGGAGGTGGAGGTTGGAGGTGGGAGGTGGAGGTGGAGGTTGGAGGTGTGGAGGTGGAGGTGGAGGTGGAGGTGGGGGCCGGTGGCCAGCGTGGGGGGTTTCTCTAGGCTCAGACGTCCAGGAGGACGCTGTCCCTGTTCTCCGTTTACTCAGCAGCAGCTTTAATGTACCAGCGAGGCAAAAGGTTCAGTTTGTTTTACGTAAAACAACCCTTTTAACGTGAATCCCTCTTCTGAACATTCTATTTTCTTTTGCTTTTTTTTTTGGCAGATTGACTTCGATGACGGAAACTGCCCAACATTCTACAACCAAATCAAAGGCATCAGTAATGTATGCAAAGTGGTACACAACCGATTCCCCGGTGAGTTGACGTCGCAGTGAGTGAATGTTATGCCATTGCCGTCTGATTCCCTGCTCGTACGAGAACATCCTGTTGAAACAGCATTGATAAACACGGGTAAGAGCTTGTCCCCACACTGAAGGGTCTGAGCCCCCCCTCATGTCTGTTTGGCAGGCATCCCAGCCCTGCCCCAGGTCCCGGTGCTCATGCTGCGGCCCGGGCGTGGAATATGGTGGAGCACAACATGCTGGTAGTTAGGCTTCAGTCCTGCTCTCTTGAAATAGGTTATTATAATCATACATTATTTTTTACATCACATTTAACACGTGATGTCATCTGACATGTGACATGTTTCCACTGAACCAATTAGAAAACAGTAGTTGTAATAAACTTTCGGGCAATCGGTTTTTATTTTAGTGTTATCCAGCACTCTTAAATAGAATGTAGTGAGTTAAATAGTTTAGCTTATTTTTAGGTCTTTGTCTCCAGGTTAAGTCAGGCGATGAGTTAGTCTCTTTTGTCTCCAGGTTAAGTGAAGTGAAGGAGTTAGTTTAGGCTCTTTGTCTTCAGGTTAAGTGAGGTGAGGAGTTAAGTCTAGCTCTTTGTCTCCGGGTTAAGTGAGAGTGAGGAGTTAGTTTAGCTCTTTGTTCTCCAGCTGATGAGTTAGTCTAGCTCTTTGTCTCCAGGTTAAGTCCAGGTGGATGAGTTTAGTCTAGCTCTTTGTCTCCAGGTTTAAGTGAGGTGTGCTGAGTTTAGTAGCTCTTTGTCTCCAGGTGAGGAGTTAGTTTAGCTCTTTGTCTCCAGGTGAGGAGTTAGTTTAGCTCTTTGTCTCCGGGTTAAGTGAGGTGATGAGTTAGTTTAGCTCTTTGTCTCCAGGTTAAGTGGGGTGAGGAGTTAGTCTAGCTCTTTGTCTCCAGGTGAACGGCAGAGAGGTTCCTGGTCCGCTGTTTGACTTTGGACTCCTGATGTTTCACTGTGGGAAGGTTCTTTACGACAGCGAGAGTGGACCCTTCTTCTACCTGTCCAAAGTATAACACACACACTATTACCACTGCACTCTTTACATAAGGTTAATTCAACCCATCCTTCTCTTTTGAAATGCTTTTCCTTCATCATCCTTCTCCTTTCCACCTTTATTTTCAGGTAGAGAGTTTCATGGAAGCAAGATTATGGAATAACATATTCCTTTGGGCACAAAATCAGGTTTATATCCATTTCATTATCAATTAATTGAACTAACTCCAATATTGAACACACTAGCCTTTCTTTAGATATACAGTATAAATCTTATATAGATACAAGTAAATGCACCTTTGGTGTAGGGTACAGATTGTATCTTTGTATATATACTATGTAAACATAAGCACCATTGTAGTCATTATTAGGTTCTCTAGTAGGAGTCGTATAATGGTTGTAATGAGGGATGTGTTCACAGCTGCAGCTACCCCGTGGAAGCATCAAGGCCACCGTGCTCATCGAGAACGTCCTGGCCACGTTCGAAATGGAGGAGATCCTCTACGAGCTGCGGGAACACTCTGCCGGGCTCAACTGCGGCATCTGGGACTATTCTGCCTCCTTCGTCAATAAGTTCGGTCAGTGTTCGGTGTGTCTGTAATCGCAGCGGGCCTGATGAGTAATGCTATCCCTGTGTCTGACAAGGTCCCTCCATCGTCAAGACAGTTCATAGATTTTTTTAAAAGAGCTATTTGCATTTACAAATTGTTCTTTTCTCTTTTTGGTTTGGTTGTAACGGAAAAAATTACCTATCTTTGTAAAATGCCAATGTGGGCTGTGGTTCTATGCTGGTGAGGCTGTGGTTCTGTGCTGGTGAGGCAGTGGTTCTGTGGTTCTATGCTGGTGAGGCAGTGGTTCTATGCTGGTGAGGCTGTGGTTCTATGCTGGTGAGGCTGTGGTTCTGTGCTGGTGAGGCAGTGGTTCTGTGGTTCTATGCTGGTGAGGCAGTGGTTCTATGCTGGTGAGGCAGTGGTTCTATGCTGGTGAGGCTGTGGTTCTATGCTGGTGAGGCAGTGGTTCTGTGCTGGTGAGGCAGTGGTTCTGTGCTGGTGAGGCAGTGGTTCTAGGCTGGTGAGGCAGTGGTTCTATGCTGGTGAGGCTGTGGTTCTATGCTGGTGAGGCTGTGGTTCTATGCTGGTGAGGCTGTGGTTCTATGCTGGTGAGGCAGTGGTTCTGTGCTGGTGAGGCAGTGGTTCTATGCTGGTGAGGCAGTGGTTCTATGCTGGTGAGGCTGTGGTTCTATGCTGGTGAGGCTGTGGTTCTATGCTGGTGAGGCTGTGGTTCTATGCTGGTGAGGCTGTGGTTCTATGCTGGTGAGGCAGTGGTTCTGTGCTGGTGAGGCAGTGGTTCTAGGCTGGTGAGGCAGTGGTTCTATGCTGGTGAGGCTGTGGTTCTATGCTGGTGAGGCTGTGGTTCTATGCTGGTGAGGCAGTGGTTCTGTGCTGGTGAGGCAGTGGTTCTGTGCTGGTGAGGCTGTGGTTCTATGCTGGTGAGGCAGTGGTTCTATGCTGGTGAGGCTGTGGTTCTATGCTGGTGAGGCAGTGGTTCTGTGCTGGTGAGGCAGTGGTTCTGTGCTGGTGAGGCAGTGGTTCTAGGCTGGTGAGGCAGTGGTTCTAGGCTGGTGAGGCAGTGGTTCTGTGGTTCTATGCTGGTGAGGCAGTGGTTCTGTGCTGGTGAGGCAGTGGTTCTGTGCTGGTGAGGCAGTGGTTCTAGGCTGGTGAGGCAGTGGTTCTAGGCTGGTGAGGCAGTGGTTCTAGGCTGGTGAGGCTGTGGTTCTGTGGTTCTGTGCTGGTGAGGCAGTGGGCTGTGCTTCTGCCCCCTACAGGACACAGGAAGGCCTTCCTGCTCCCCGACCGCAGTAAGTACGTCAACATGGAGAAGCGGTTCCTCCGCAGCTACATGGACCTCCTGGTGCAGATCTGCCACCGCCGCGGGGCCCTGGCCACCGGGGGCATGGCGGCCCCCCTGCTGCCCCCGGCCCGGGACGGCCCGGCCCACCGCACCGTGCTGGCTAACGTCACAAGGTACCACCACTACAGCTAGCGCTCATCAACCTGCTAGTCAGTGTGGCCTCATGTTCTCAACCTGCTAGTCAGTGTGGCCTCATGTTATCAACCGGCTAGTCAGTGTGGCCTCATGTTATCAACCTGCTAGTCAGTGTGGCCTCATGTTATCAACCTGCTAGTCAGTGTGGCCTCATGTTATCAACCTGCTAGTCAGTGTGGCCTCATGTTATCAACCTGCTAGTCAGTGTGGCCTCATGTTAGCAACCTGCTAGTCAGTGTGGCCTCATGTTATCAACCGGCTAGTCAGTGTGGCCTCATGTTATCAACCTGCTAGTCAGTGTGGCCTCATGTTATTCTCAACCTGCTAGTCAGTGTGGCCTCATGTTATTCTCAACCTGCTAGTCAGTGTGGCCTCATGTTATCAACCTGCTAGTCAGTGTGGCCTCATGTTATCAACCGGCTAGTCAGTGTGGCCTCATGTTATTCTCAACCTGCTAGTCAGTGTGGCCTCATGTTATTCTCAACCTGCTAGTCAGTGTGGCCTCATGTTATTCTCAACCTGCTAGTCAGTGTGGCCTCATGTTATTCTCAACCTGCTAGTCAGTGTGGCCTCATGTTATTCTCAACCTGCTAGTCTGTGATGTTTTGGGTGTCTTGGCAACTAGACAGCGGTTTGATTCAACACATTTGAAATTGAATCATGCTCATGCATTCCGTATGGACATATTAACCCAGCCACAAATGGCTGAATCGAAAAAGAAAGGCATTTCAGAAAGTCTCGTATCCTCAGGTTGAAGCTGCTGGAGATCCAGGCTGGCGTGGACGGCTTCATGGTGTATGACCTGAGGCTGATCGAGCCCATGCAGAAGGTGAGCGGCGGGGTTGTCTCTGGCCGTGGTCTGGTAGCCGCCGTCGGCAGCCATACTCAGGCTGACCCCTCTGTCCCTCTCCGCCAGCTGTTCCAGCAGCACACCGGAGGGGAGAACCAGCTCCACCGGGTCCGAGAGGACGTCACGGTGACGGCCGAGGACCTGCTGTGCATGCCTGCGGTGGGTGGCAGAACCCTGGGGGTTAGGGGGCCCTCCTAACCGGGAGCTAGACACTTACTGGGTCAAGAATGTCGGAGGTTTGGGCATTTCTATTCCGGTTTTGGCTGAATGCACTTTAGGGGATGCAACGTATATGCAGACTGCGGGACACACTGGGCTGTGCATGTGATGTGAAGAAAGCATTCAACACTGTTACAATCACAGTCAATTTGGGCTTCTCATTATGATCAGCATGGATTGAGGTTGTGTATTTATTTCTCAACAGGGGGGAGTAACCCTTCATGGCTTACAGTATAACATTGGTGTGGGCATCCTATTTATTCATGCTTGGCTGTCAGGTGAGCACACACACTACTTTCTGAATTATTAAGTTTGTACTCTCATGCGGTCCCATGGTCCAGATGGACTGCCTCTGCTCCTAACTCGACACCTATGCCACCTTCCTCAGGGAAAGGCCATTTCTTCTACAGAGGCCAGGTCGAAGACTCAGCCACAGCAGAGATCTCCAGATCACAGGTGGTTTGAGAAAAAGCCCTTTTCCTACCCGATATAGCAGGCTTCATTATCTCTAACTATATTTAGAAGCACGACAGGGTTTGGTCAACATTGTTCAACCCTATAGCCACATTTAGAGACGATACAGCAGAATACAAAATATCCCCATATCACAGAGTACTACCCCCATACCACTGAGTACTATCCCCATACCACTGTGTGAGTACTACCCCCATACCAGTGTGAGTACTATCCCCATACCACTGAGTACTATCCCATACCACTGTGAGTACTATCCCCTATAACTGAGTGAGTACAATCCCCACACCACTGTGAATACTATCCCCATACCACTGAGTACTAGTATCCCCACACCACTGAGTACTACCCCCTATAACTGAGTGGGTGGTGTCAGGTGTGGCAGTGGATCCTCCACCAAGCCCGTCTGGAGGATAGCCAGAGGGTGGTGTCCCGGAACCTGGTGGTGCAGCTAACGAAGGAGGTCATGAAGGAGCTGACGGAGGTCACCGCCTGTCAGACCGTCAGGTAGGAGAAGGGCCAGACACACACCTCCACACACACACACACACACAGGCCGTAAGAAAAGCACAAGCTTGGTTCTAGTAAGTCGGAGAACAAGCGTAGCATCATTAGCATTTCATTAGCATGGCTAGCCACACAGCCGCGTGTATGGCCCTGTGTTCCTGCAGCCTAGTGGTCTGACGACATCGCCCTCGTGTGCTTTAGGGCAGCGGAGAGGTTGCAGACCGCCGCAGAGATGTTCCTCGAGGTGGTGCTGAAGAGGGATTTCCCAGAGTTCCTCACCAGCTACCTGAACCTCGACCACACCTTCCTGAGCTCCCAGCGCGAGCAGGAACCCGGCGTCACGCTCGTGTCTAAACTCTGAAGGAGGAGACGCCGTCTCAGACAAAAGGGTGACCCATTTGCCACCTGCAGCGTTATCCCGACTTACCAGGAAGCCCTTTGTACCTGAAATAAAATACTAAATAAATAACAGTTTTCCTTTTCTTTGTTGAGACTTGGAGTAGTTTTACATCTGGACTCAGAGATATACACATTATCCATGAGTTACTCGCAATTTAAAACACAAATACAATTGGTATAAGGTTACGCAAATGCTGCTTTTATTTAATTCATTTAGTCAGTTTTGTAAGATATAAATTACCTTTTTTTAAAAATGTGAGAAGCAGACGTACCTACAAGGACATTTTGTGAAACACAGGAGCGCTAGAAAAAGATCTAAACTGTGTTTTACAGAAACCTCCTGTCAGAGTCCACTTCTTCTCCCCCCTCCCATAGTCCACCCGGGTCAGTCGGCACCAAACCCAACACCGCTCCACCCTTCACCCCCGCCCCCCCGGGTCAGGCTCCGCGCTAACCCCAACACCGCTCTCCACTCCCCACAGAGGGAAGGGGGGGGAGCCCTTTTTTGTCGTTTGTTTTTTTTCTTAAAAAAAGTAAAATGGGGCCTCATATCTTTGTAGCGTGGTCAGTCCGTTCGCGTCAGTGCAGTGGGGTGGGTCAAACGGCTGAGCTGACGGCGGAAGGGATCCAGGGAACATGGCCGGCCGCTCGGCAGACATCTGGCAGGGGGCGACTGCGTCCTGTGTGTGTGTGTGTGTGTGTGTGTGTGTGAGTGTGTGTGCGTGTGTGTGAGGCGTGGTGTGGCGTGTGGGTCTGTCCGCGCTCTCCCTCCTCCTCACATCTCGTGGGCCATGTCGTCCTGCTCCCCGGCCGACAGGTCTCCGTTGGCGCTGCTGTTGTCCTGGTAGTCCGCCTCCATGAAGGCGAGGGTGTGTGGGAAGAGGGCGTGGCAGGCGGCGCGGTACGCCTCCGCCGCCTTGGGGTGGCCCTCGCCCCCCAGCTGGCCCCCGCGGAGGGCCTCCAGGACCTCCGAGCACACCTGCAGCAGGACACGCCCTTTATTAACCTGGCCATCGGTATTAACCTCCCCCGGAGTCATTACCTTAACCTGTCCCGGAGTCATTACCTTAACCTGTCCCAGAGTCATTACCTTAACCTGTCCCAGAGTCATTACCTTAAGCTGTCCCAGAGTCATTACCTTAACCTCCTCCAGAGTCATTACCTTAACCTCCTCCAGAGTCATTACCTTAACCTCCCCCGGAGTCATTACCTTAACCTCCCCCAGAGTCATTACCTTAACCTCCCCCAGAGTCATTACCTTAACCTCCTCCAGAGTCATTACCTTAACCTCCTCCAGAGTCATTACCTTAACCTCCCCTGGAGTCATTACCTTAACCTCCCCCAGAGTCATTACCTTAACCTCCCCCAGAGTCATTACCTTAACCTCCCCCAGAGTCATTACCTTAAGCTGTCCCAGAGTCATTACCTTAAGCTCCTCCAGAGTCATTACCTTAACCTCCTCCAGAGTCATTACCTTAACCTCCTCCAGAGTCATTACCTTAACCTCCTCCAGAGTCATTACCTTAACCTCCTCCAGAGTCATTACCTTAACCTCCTCCAGAGTCATTACCTTAACCTCCTCCAGAGTCATTACCTTAACCTCCTCCAGAGTCATTACCTTAACCTGTCCCGGAGTCATTACCTTAACCTCCCCCGGAGTCATTACCTTAACCTCCCCCAGAGTCATTACCTTAACCTCCCCCGGAGTCATTACCTTAACCTCCCCCGGAGTCATTACCTTAACCTCCCCCGGAGTCATTACCTTAACCTCCCCCGGAGTCATTACCTTAACCTGTCCCAGAGTCATTACCTTAACCTGTCCCAGAGTCATTACCTTAACCTGTCCCAGAGTCATTACCTTAACCTGTCCCAGAGTCATTACCTTAACCTGTCCCAGAGTCATTACCTTAACCTGTCCCAGAGTCATTACCTTAACCTGTCCCAGAGTCATTACCTTAACCTGCCCCAGAGTCATTACCTTAACCTCCCCCGGAGTCATTACCTTAACCTCCCCCAGAGTCATTACCTTAACCTGTCCCAGAGTCATTACCTTAACCTGTCCCAGAGTCATTACCTTAACCTGTCCCAGAGTCATTACCTTAACCTGTCCCAGAGTCATTACCTTAACCTGCTCCAGAGTCATTACCTTAACCTGTCCCAGAGTCATTACCTTAACCTGTCCCAGAGTCATTACCTTAACCTGTCCCAGAGTCATTACCTTAACCTGTCCCAGAGTCATTACCTTAACCTGCTCCAGAGTCATTACCAACTAACCTGCTCCAGAGTCATTACCAACTAACCTACTACGGAGTCATTACAAATTAACCGGTTGATGAGTCCTTACCAACCGGGTCAGGAGCCATTATTAACCTGTTTCCAGGAGCCATTATTAACCTGTTCAGGAGCCATTATTAACATGTTCCCAGGAGCCATTAATAACCTGTTCAGGAGCCATTATTAACCTGTTCCCAGGAGCCATTATTAACCTGTTCAGGAGCCATTATTAACATGTTCCCAGGAGCCATTATTAACCTGTTCATGAGCCACTATTAACCTGTTCCCAGGAGCCATTATTAACCTGCTCAGGAGCCATTATTAACCTGTTCAGGAGCCATTATTAACATGTTCCCAGGAGCCATTATTAACCTGTTCAGGAGCCATTATTAACCTGTTCCCAGGAGCCATTATTAACCTGTTCAGGAGCCATTATTAACATGTTCCCAGGAGCCATTATTAACCTGTTCAGGAGCCATTATTAACATGTTCCCAGGAGCCATTATTAACCTGTTCAGGAGCCATTATTAACCTGTTCCCAGGAGCCATTATTAACCTGTTCAGGAGCCATTATTAACATGTTCCCAGGAGCCATTATTAACCTGTTCAGGAGCCATTAACCTGTTCATGAGCACGACTCCCTTTAACCAGTTGGGGGTTCCTGGTTATGTACTGGTTATGTATTCCCTTTCACAGGGCTGTGATGTCATCTCCTAATTCCTGGTAGATTACTGTATTCCCTCTCCAACGGCGCAGACGTTATTCTCATGGATTAAAGGAACATTAAGGTCTAATGGGTCCACGCGGAGGATGACCGGTTGAGGCCGATGTGAATTAAGGGAATATCCCGTTGAAATGTTCATCAAGTCAGATAATCAATCTTTTTTTGAAAAAGGTTGACACCAGCTCGAGCTAGCATAAAATCTTTTTGACATTTTCTGACTACCAGGACTCGGCCAGGTGTGGGACGTACCTGAATACTGCGGCCCGTGAGCGAATCATCCATGGCGGTGGCCAGCTCGCAGGCCATCGTGTCCGAAGACGGCTCTAGGTACACCATCATCTTAGCGGCTGGGCACAGAAGCAAACGGGGATTCAGCCGTCGGGTAAAAACACAGGAGCTGTGAGGAGACGGGCGGGACGCCGGCGACAATAAGGGTCTCACCGGCCAGGCGCTGTGGGATGGAGCTGGAGTGTCTGCTCAGGTACTTCTTGTTGAAGCTCTTGGGGTCGCTGTCCCCGAACAGCCGAGAGATCTCCTGCTTCAGCACCGTCCGCACCGGCTCGGCCAGAGCGCTGCTCTCGCTCACTGGAGGGATCGAGGAACTGGTTCATTCAGGTCCAGTTCATAAATATTGCCCAATAAAGTTGGAGCAGTTGGCCCATTTTTCTTATCTGATCATTTTGTTATTGAATTAAAAAAAAAACATACAACCCATCATTAGGTGGATACCAATACCCATAAACCCAAACTTTGGGTGCAGTGGTACTGCACCCAAAGGTGGCGCTATTTAAAAATAATATGAACTAGCCTTATTTGTCCTTACCAGATTGACCTGGACACAACATTCTTTCATCATATTAATCTCTAAAATCAGATGCATCTTTTTCATCCTGGTCTTCTGTTCTAAATTCTTTTTACTTCTCACACAATTTCATAGAAAAGCCAAAACGTCCACAGCCTCAGTCCATTTTTCCTATATGACCATTTTGTTATTGTATAACTACCATTCCACTAACATTAGGTGGATACCATTAACAGACAAATTAACAGACACAGCTTAATGTAGATAGTGATGTCGTGGGATCCATGCTTGTGGCTTGATACTGGTCATAGGATACGATGTAAAGACGGGCTCAAAATCTAATCTATTGAGGGGTTAAAGGCTTGCTACTGCACCAGTTTCCCTTACTGGCCGTTTAGTATCCGGGCAGTGTCTGCAAGGAGTTGGCAAGCAGGTCTTCTTTTTAAACGTCTCTAGGAAGAGAGGCCTAGCGTGAACACAGGGTTTGTATGGCTGTCCAGGGATGAACCTCCTCTCCGTAGGTCTCGACCGACGCTGGGCTCACCTCCCTTGAAGAAGCGCACTAAACACTGGTGGAGCCAGGGGTCCAAGGGGTCGATGGCCACGGCCCTCTTCACTGACTGCAGCATCAGCAGATACTTCTCTGGAACCAGGAGAGAAGGACAAGGGGAGACCCGTCAGAACTGCACTTTATGATCCGGCCGTTACACTTCATGTGGTGATTAAAGGGTTCAAACACTAAAAAGAAGTGAAGAGTACAGTTTCTTTAGGAAATCTTCTCTTTCTGGACGTGGCGCACCGCGGAAGTATGGGTTGTTGTTCTGGTGTAATATCATTTTTGTTTTTCTTTTATATTGCATGTCTGCATGTATTGTGTTGAAGTGTTTTTCGGAAGTCTATTGTTTCTGTACCGTTCATTCCCCCCCCCCAAATTCTGTAAAAGTCATACTGCAGCCTATACCGCAAGTCGAAAACTCGTGACATTTTCAGGTATGGTATCAGATCTGTACTCTTTTGAGAAAGCCCTTAATTATCTTGTGAAATGTGTGCTTATCAAGACATTTTCACAATCTGAATGAGGCTTCATGCAGTTCAGTAATGTCAGTGGCTCAACGGGTTAATGTCGTGTACTGGTAAGCCTTAGGTTGAGAGTTTGAATCCCGATTTGAGCATTATGAACAAGCTGAACATGACATTCGGACATTGGACCGCGGTGCGTAATGTGGCGTACAAAGTGTTAATATGGCGAATGTAAAGGCTTGTTATGTGATGCGGAATTATAAAAGTAAATAAGGTACAAAGTCAAACCGGAGAAGTGATTCCGGAAATTATGTTATTTTTGTTGTGAGGACCAATCAGAGCCCTTGCCGTTTCCATTGCGTCGACGGAGGGTTAAGTAATATTGGATGTGCACGTAAGTTATGGAGAGGGCTCTCTGTGTACAGCGCTACGTACAGCACTTTAACATGCACACACATTTCAGACCCAGCTCCCGACACTATTTCAACAACCCCTGTCTGGGTGTTCAGAACGAGCAAATGCAATAACCAAGTCTGTTGGTGTTTACATTGCTGCTGATCTACGGCCATTCTCCGTTGTTAAAATGTTCCCCTTACAGGGTATCTGCAGGTTTCAGCAAGTCAAATTTAAGACTTTTTAATACCACCTTGAATGAAATTTAAGACCTAAAACACGCGATGGTAGGGGTTGGCAACAGACGCGAGCCAACTTCGGAAACAGACGTCTTCCAGCCAACTGTCCTTGAATTTGTACCTACCCATTGTCGCAGACTAGCTAACAAGCACGCAGACAATTGTTTATATATGCAGCTAGCAAGAAAGAAGCCTCTCTACATGTCCTTCCTGAAAAGTCCCTCGAGAAAAATAAAAAAAATATATAGTCCTGCCCGGACAAATCTAAGACCTTGAGTTACAGTATTTAAGACCAGCATACGACATTTGTAACAAATTTAAGACTTTTTAAGGCCTTAAATTTAGAAACATGAATTTAAGACTTTGCGCGGACACCCTGCCTTAACTATGAAACGGGAATAACTGTTGGAACCATTCACGAAGCCGCACCGCACCATACCAGCGGCGGTAACTGTTGGCCTTGATCAGGAGCAGCGCCGAGCCGAAGCTGAACTGTAACACAGCAGGTGGTCGTGGAGAGGCGGAGAAAGCGCTGATTGTGGACCAGCGGAGGACGTTCTACCGTTCTACCGAGCGGTAGAACGGAGGATAACCTGTAGATTACTATTAATAAACTGTTGAAACGTGCCCGTGGTAATCTGGCTCCTCCTTGGTCACATAGTGCTGCCCTCCCCACGATCATAAAGAATCCTGTAAGGTTTTCTTCATCCCTTCCCCCCCTTACACCGTCTACCCACTGCACCGCCCGTCAACGGATGACGGAAGGCGTGGCTGACGGATGGGGGGGTAGTCTTTGCAGAGGCATACGTCAGCCAAGCCCGAGCACACGCGATCTGATTGGACGACGGATCCTTCGCTGCCTGAGAAGTTGAACATTTACCAACTTTCTTGACGGAGCGGAACGGATGGATCCACAATGCACCGGGGCTCCGCCCGTTCAAAGTCAATGGGGTCATTGTGGTCCCCTACCTTTCCTGAAGTAGATCTCAAACGCCAGGAGATGAGTTTCAATCTTGTGCCGTACCAGCGTCTTCAGAGGGATCAGGAACTTCACCGCCTCCTCCAAAGGACTCTCCACCTGCGCGCACACACACACACACACACACACACACACACACACACACACACACACACACACACACACACACACACACACACACACACACACACACACACACACACACACACACACACACACACACACACACACACACACACACACACACACGTAAGGTGGGGGGGAGCAGTAGAAAGCTAACGCAGACCGATCAGCTGACCGATCGGACGTCTACCTTGCCAGCTACCTTCACACACACACACACACACACACACGTAAGGTGGGGGGGAGCAGTAGAAAGCTAACGCAGACCGATCAGCTGACCGATCGGACGTCTACCTTGGCCAGCTTGTCGGGGATCAGCTCCTCCTTGGGCCCGCCGATCTCCTCGTCGTCGTCCTCCTTCTTCTTCTTCTGGTTCTTGAGCTGCTTCTCCTTCTCGGCGTTCTTCTTGTCCTCCTCCAGCTGGGCCTTCTTCTGCGCGCGCGTCTGCTGCTTGTTCTCTCATCTTCTTCAGCTCCTTGTCCGTCAGGTTCTCTGAATCAAGGATACCGGTCATAGGATAATGAAGCCTCTTCCTTTGGGCAAATTATGATTATGTTTTGTGTATATATATTATATATATATATATATATATATATATATATATATATATATATATATATATATTATATATATATATATATATATATATATATATATATATATATATTTATTGTGTATATTATTTACATGCATTTGTTTTTTATGGCAGTCATTTTTATGCGTAGTTTAGTAAATGCTTTGGATATGTATATTCTTTGTGATTTCACATGTTAATGCATTTCTACTTTCTACTCAATTTTTTCTTAAAATTCGGAGAACGAATAAAGCAATCCATGAACCTCTCTCAGACCCACTAGTGATCCCTCTCAGACCCTCTCGTGATCCCTCTCTCAGACCCTCTAGTGATGCCTCTCCCTCTAGTGATCCCTCTCCCTCTAGTGATCCCTCAGACCCTCTAGTGATCCCTCTCCCTCTAGTGATCCCTCTCAGACCCTCTAGTGATCCCTCTCCCTCTAGTGATCCCTCTCTCTCAGACCCTCTAGTGATCCCTCTCCCTCTAGTGATCCCTCTCTCTCAGACCCTCCCTCTCTAAGGATCCGTCCTCACCGGCGTCGGCCTGGCTCTCCTTGCTGTCGTCGGCCAGCGGCCGGTCGTGCAGCTCCAGGTAGATCTGGATGGCGCTGCGGGCCGCCTTGTAGTAGAAGGGGTGCTGCCGCAGCACGTCCTCCAGCTTCAGCAGGTCCACGTAGGAGCGCAGCGTCATCTTACGCATGCAGTACGTGTGGAAGTCAAACTGGTCGTCCGTGATCTCCACAAAGTGCTGCAGGGACGGCGGTCGGGGCTTTAGTCACGCAAACTGCAGTCGAGTCTGGCTTATCAGGTCTGCATGCTTGCAGGATTAGTGCTACCCCTATATCAATTCATATTTATATAATCTAATTACAAACAACCTTTTGAATGAACTAACGTGACAACTTAGGTTATCCCTGAGGAGTTGAGAATGCGTCTTGAAAGGCTTACCCTTTCGATCTCATGGCACTTCTTGAGCGCTTCCCCAAACTTGTTCATGGATTTGTAGGCAAGGGCGCACTCCGTCTGGAACCACATGCACTGCATCTCGTTCAGGTTCTCCACCGCAGACGTGCCCTCCTGAAAACGCACCACAAGGTGAGCAGGCGGTCGTCGGGCACCGGCGGCCTTCACGTGCTGGTCTGGGGAGGCCTCTGCGAACCCACCCTGGTGAACTTGGAGCACATGTCCTCGGCCTCCTTGACCAGGCCCGCCTTCAACATGTACTTGGCGCACTTGGAGTTGATGAAGCGGTCGGCCGTGTCCAAGGCCTGGGCCTCGTCCATCCAGCGGGCCGCCTCCTTGATGTTCCCTGCGTGCTGCACAACACAACGTCCCATGTTAGGAACCCCCCACCGCATTTTCAGAGACGCCGTCGGCTCCTTTTTGCATCAGAAACGCGTACCCACCTTGTAGATCTTGGCCTTGACCAGGAAGAGCTCGATCAGCGTGGGCGTGCTTTCGATGGCCGTGTTGATGTAGTCCAGGCCTCGGCTCTGCTGCCCGATGAAGTCAAAGTGCTGCGCCAGGAAATACTGCACCCACAGCAACGTGGTGGGGGGCTCCACCTTCCCCTCGTCTGCGGGAAGGACACGACACTCGTCATAACACAACGACGTCGTTGATCGACCTGCTGAAAACTATAAGTTGTGTTGCAACGTTTTTTTTCAGAGGTTGACGGCAAATGTGACTAGTCTTGAATGCTCGGCGAGGTTGTGATCTGAAAGTGATATGTACATGTATATATCCAGTGTGGGCAGGGAAACCCAAAGAAGAGAACTGGTTAGCTGTGATAAAAACAGGAACAATATAGTGCATAGGTAACCGACATTTCCGTAATTTGCGAGGTACGCAAGCAGCCCTCACCGTGTTGACTAAACATCCGACAGCTCTTCAGACAGGTTTCATATCCAACTACCAACTCTTCAATGATGGCCACCTGAGTCAAGGGAGGAAACCAGGTCAGTGCCAACATCTCTCGACGGTGACCTTCGGTGGGCTCATCTGTCAGTGTGTACCTTGGCCGTGTCCGTGTAGAGGGACTTCAGGGTGGTGAAGAGCGGCGGGCAGCCTTTGCTTAAGTTCATCCTCAGGTAGTAGTCCAGGCATTCGCTGAATTTCTCCCCTGCTCAACACACGGCCAAAACACCTCATTTGAAAAGGAAAACCTAATCCTCGTTGTTCAAATTATGCATCAAAGCCTGAATAATCTCAAAGCAAATCACGATCAATGTGAAAGGACCGTACAACATGTGATCTGATTCTGTACCCAATATTATTATTTACTTTGCAAGAAAGAAATGTATATTTGTAGAATGCCCTCTAGCTGACATATAGTCAACAACCACATGCGGATAGCCTGTATAGGCTCATAGTATATTGATACAAGTCCGAAATTTAGCATACAGCATTCAAATATAATTTGAATATTAAAGATAATAAAGAATGAGATTGAACTGGGATTAAAGAGGAAGATCGACCACTCGAGTAAACTATACCGGTGGTTCTCAAACTTTTTATCCAGTGAGCCATCCAAGAAAATATTTGTCTCCCAAGTACCACCATCATAAAAATCATTGTTTAAATAATTCCCCCCTGGGATTATTAAAGTGTTAATCAATCAATCAATCAATTATGACCACGATGTTATAAAATATAACCTGATACATTAGCGTAGGCCTGCGGGCCTACTCAGCTACTCACAGCTCCGGCAGGAGGCACATTTAACGATTGTACACCAACAACCCTTTTTGAAAAAAGCCTAATCAGTGTTACAGACTGATGAGACTAATGACAGGGCTCCGTGATCGGTAGTAAGATGATGTTTAGCCGCGATGGTTTAATTTCAGCACATACCACCTGTGCTCGGTTCACTGTCACCGTTTTTTACAGTTCTGCTCGAAATTATTTCATGTCTGCACGTCATCTCCAGACAGTTTCCTCTTGGAGCCACGATCACAGTATTTTTTAATTTTAGAACTTAGATCTAGTTTAGCTTGTAATCGTAGATGTCTATTAAGCACGCTGATATTTAAACAACATTTTTTACAGGAAAGGCACAACATTTTTAAACCCCATTTTAAATTATCTCATGGTTAATGTATTTCCAGTCGTTCTAGTATTTTCTAATTATGTTTAAATTGTAAAGATAAAAAAATAAACGTTGTGTATGCGTTAGTGCGTAGTGGTGCGCGTAGTTTAAGAACCACTTTACTATACAAAAAAACATACTATGATCATAGAATTCGTTAGTATTATATGCACAAATAGTAATGGAAAGACGTTTGACTGCATGGCGCTACCTGGTCTCTCCTCCTCAAACGCCGCGTTTCCACTGCAGGGTGCGGTACGGTTCGGTTTCGCAAAAGGTGCGGTACGGATTGCGTTTCCACCGCCAAAAGTGGGCGTGACCCGGCCTGAGCCGTACTCGTGTTGCCCTCGTCTTCAGTACTCCTCCGTTGGGGTACTGAGACGCCTGAAAGAGTGCCGGGAAATTCGAACTACACACCCCCTCCGTTGATTGGTCGACAGAATTGTCACTGTAGCCTTGAGGTATTATTCTTTACAATGAACATGTCGCGTAAAACGCTTGCTTGGTCGAACAAGGAGGGGGAGATGTTCCTCTGCATTCTTGGGATTCTTGCGATCGACATCCGGCCTACCAACAAGGGTACTGTCGGCGGTGGAAACGCGACCTCGGAACTGAGCTGGGCTATACCGCCCCCTCCCTACCGGACTGAGGCGAACCGAACCGTACCGCACCCTGCAGCGGAAACGCGGCAAAAGAGTCAGGCGGGAGTCTGTGCATTCTGCAGTTACCTGTGAGGAAGGTGAGAGGCAGTCTTCTTGGCACCAGGCCTCTGGGGAACTTGACCCACGTCTCCTCATAAAGCTTCTGACGCTCCTCCACGTTTCCTGGGGTTCAACGGATACATGCGAGTTAACAAACCACAATTACAGTGCTGAAGACCCTCATTAAGCCAAGTTCATGTTGACGCCCCCCCCCCCCACAACATGAAGAGGGGTCCCATTGGACAGAGGCTGAGCTCTGCCACCGTCCATTGGGTCCAACACGGTGGGCTCTGCTTACTTGGCTTCAGGGCGTTCTCCAGGCCGTGGTAGTAGGCCCAGCTCTCGGGGTTCCTCTCCTGGAGCCTCCTGTAGACCTGGGAGGCTTCCTCCGCTCGCTCCAGTTTCAGCAGCAGTTCTCCTGAAGGAGCCAGAAGGGGAGAGACCGTCGCATGAAGCCCAAGAGCTGCCGCAGAAACCGTCAAGGGGCCAGACGCCAGGCGCACCTCGGATTAGGGCTGGGCGAATAATCTAATTCTGATCGCGATTTCAGCGTCAAACGATCAGGAAATTAACATAATCTAGTTTTTCCAAAAACATTTTTTATAAATGTTTTATAGAAAAGGGCAGGACAGCTGGATACATATGTGTAGATTATTTTAGATTGGAACATTTTCTTTTGGACCATTTTGTGTACTTTTTTTTGTATTACTTAAGTGGCAAAATTTCAAAGTTCTCAGTTACGAAAAACCCCCAAAAAAATCGGAGAGACATGCTGAATAAATACAACATGTTTTCAAGGTCAAAAATAATCGTTTGAATAATCGTGATTTCAATATTGACCAAAATAATCGTGATTACGATTTTCCCCACAGTCGAGCAGCCCTACCTCGGATCTCCTCCACGGCCATCTTGTCACAGATCTGCTTCTTCGTAGCTGTTTGAGGTGCTCCAGGGGCTCCTTTGTAGAGACAGGCCTCCCCGCAGCACCTGGTTCTGGTAGAGCAAGGAGCTCACTTGTACCTCGTAGTCCACCCTTGTCCTAGAGAGAGGTCTGGCCCCACAACACACACCAACACACACACACTACACACACACAACACACACACACACACACACACCACACACAGCACACACACACACACACACACACACAACACACACACACACACACACACACACACACACACACACACACACACACACACACACACACACACACAGTAAGACAATAACAAACTCACCGGAGCAGCTTTCAGTGCTACCATCTCACCCGGGATACCGGGGGGATAATAACGCTTCAACAGACCTGTTGTGTTTTGCGGAACTCCTCCACGATCTTAGCTGCCATTTCAAAGTCCTCCAACAGATGATAGGCGACGGCGTAACCGATCCAGGAGGCACGTTGGGCCGGGCGGAGCTGCAGCAGTTGGTAACGTGTCTCCTGTGAGGAGATGGGACATCCACTCAAGGTCATCGAGGGATGAAGACACAACCGCTCATATTGCACGCGTTACATCTCATTGTGTTTCCCTTCGTCTTTACAGGACGATGCCTCTCACCCGGTAGCCCTCCAGGTCTCTCATCTGGACCTGCAGCAGCGAGAGGTCCCGCAGGATCTGCAGGTTGTCTTTGTCCCACTTGAGGGCGTTGCTGGTAGCCTTGATGGCCTCGTCGTACTTCTTGTCCGAGCGCTGTAGCAGCGCGTACACGTGCCAGCCTGCAGCAGCGCCGTCAAGGAGACAACGGTGACATCACCTCGGTCCAAAGACTGCTAAATTGCCCCTTTCCACTGCGCGTTTTTCGCAACGGTACTGCACGACTCTACCCTGATTTGAGAGCTTTTCCACTGTGGATTGGAGGCGGGGCCGATACAGGTTTTCAGTACCTGTTCGTACCCGTTTCGAGGTAGGTCTAACCGGGTACGAGTCGGGGGCCTAAATGTCACGTGAACAGTGCTGTCCACTGATTTGGTTAGATGAAATGACGGTCATATGTAAGACGAAGCGCGGGGTCTTTATAACATTCACCCGTCATGTATGAAAACACACAACTTCGAGAGCAACAACGACAAAACGATAAGAAAAATGGAAGACATGAGAAGAAGAACCAACCCTTGGTCGATGAGCGATGTCGTCCAGTGCTTTTTTCTGACCGCGGCATGGCACTTTCTAGTCGCCTGAAGCTGACGTCACGCCTGAACACCTCCGACTCCGCCCAGTTTCAGGCCACGGTTTTGTGTGGAAAAGCGAAAATTTACTGGTACCGTGCCGTGTTGTGTAGGGCTGCACTAACCGCACCGAGTAGAGTCGGGACTATTTTGGCAGTGGAAAAGGGGCATAAGACTATGTTTGGGCACGTTCCACTCACCACAGTTGTGAACTTATGGGATTATGTCGATCCTTCTTATTGTCAGCAAAACAGAAAATGGTGAAGTTTTAAAAAGCGATCCTTAGACATACGAAGGCTTTTGATTCGTGTGTTCTTGGTAACTGTGCCACTCGTAAACACGTCAACTCCTGGCTGTAGGCGGACCCCCTTGGTTCAACACTTGTAAAGAAAGTCCTTGTCTCCAATTATCATACATACACCTTAGAACTAGGCTGAATGCATTGACCTGAAAGGATACAGACATGGCTTTTGAGGTCATTGCGTAGACCCTCTTCTCACAAGGTCGTAGGCATCCTCCTTCTGCCTAAACAGTTCATGGTCAGCCCCTTTCATGCCAGGGTCTCTGATCAAACCAGCGGCGCGAATGGTGGGAGAAAACATGGACATGTCAGACTTCATTACCTACAATTTAACAAACCAACCGTTAGATAAGGTTTGCATATTGGCCAAAATAATAAAGTCACATTATACCAATACATAAG
>OLKM01004483.1:0-22051 GCA_900291075.1 Melanogrammus aeglefinus | reverse complement strand
CCCCCCCGGCCCTGAGCTGACACCAATGAGTAGTGGCAGCCTGGGTCAGATACTAGAGCAACAAGGGGCCCTGGGGGGTTGGGTAAGTGCAGTGCGGGCGTGGCCCATCTGCTGTGACGTAGCGGGGCTCCGGCGAAGGGGCTCGTAACATACCACAGGGGTGAGGCAACATGTTCACAGCCCTCCGGTGTGGAGCCCTTCTCCAGGACACAGTGTCCTATTCCAACAACACACCGAGCAGCTTCATCTGCAATTAATGAAATGCAGATCCAGCATTGAGCAGGTCTGGTCCTGCATTCACGCACCATGACGCCGTGTCCCTGGGGGCCTTCTGCCCAGGGCGGGGCTGCTAATGCTGTCCATTCACTCTGCTGGGCTGGAGCGTGCTTCAGGATGCTAATGCTCTCCATTCACTCTGCTGGGCTGGAGCTAGCTTCAGGATGCTAATGCTCTCCATTCACTCTGCTGGGCTGGAGCTAGCTTCAGGATGCTAATGCTCTCCATTCCACTCTGCAGGCTGGAGCTAGCTTCAGGATGCTAATTGCTGTCCATTCCACTCTGCTGGGCTGGAGCTAGCTTCAGGATGCTAATGCTCACAGTTCACTCTGGCTGGGGCTGTGGAGCTAGCCTCAAGATGTCTCGCATTTCACTCTGCTGGGCTGGAGCTAGCTTCAGGATGCTAATGCTCTCATGCCACTCTGCTGGGGCCGGGAGCTAGCTTCACGGATTGCTCTCCATTCACTCTGCTGGGCGGGAGCTAGCTTTCAGGTGATGCTAATGCTGTCATTGGCACTCTGCTGGGCCGGAGCGTAGCTTCAGGATGCTAATGCTCTCCATTCACTCTGCTGGGCTGGAGCTAGCTTCAGGATGCTAATGCTCTCCATTCACTCTGCTGGGCTGGAGCTAGCTTCAGGATGCTAATGCTCTCCATTCACTCTGCTGGGCTGGAGCTAGCTTCAGGATGCTAATGCTCTCCATTCACTCTGCTGGGCTGGAGCTAGCTTCAGGATGCTAATGCTCTCCATTCACTCTGTTGGGCTGGAGCTAGCTTCAGGATGCTAATGCTGTCCATTCACTCTGCTGGGCTGGAGCTAGCTTCAGGATGCTAATGCTGTCCATTCACTACATCAATGCATCCTACACGACGGAGTTGGGTATCTTACATTATGTCAAATTATATTACTTAGTTCAACGTAATTCCCCCGGAATTATTGCATTTATATGCCACAAGTGTCCTTCAATGTATGTTAATGGTCTGCTTGAATGGTCCAAGTGTAGTTTGAAAAATGCACCCCCTGCCGGCGACTTTCATTGGTTACTGCTGCAATGTTGTCCCGCCCACGGACGCTCTGCCTCTAACGGATGCAAATCACTTTTGCTACACATGTACCACCTAGACGTGGTGCAAAACTACCTGCAAAAAACCTTGAGACTTGCAGGAGCAGATTGGAGGAGTTGTAACGATGGACTTGTGCTCGCTCGTTAAAATGCTGAATCAACATAGCGTTCTATATCATTTTATTTGTGAGGAATTTTTTCACAGATGTGCAACTTCTGATGCATTAGTTCACATTTGGATTTACGAATGCACATTCTGGGCATGTTCTCAGATTATGAAACACGGGGCTGCGAATGTGTTTTGCACCGTCTGCGCTGCTACGACTGTAGCAAAGGTGTCAAGTGCATGACTCTTTGAGGTTGTGGTGCCCAGGACAGGACCTGTGCACCTGTGTCACACTTGTGAACTCGTAGACCCTATTTTTTGTTTACAATAGTAGAAAAATATTTATGACTTCAACTGTTCTGTTACACATTTGTGACTTTAGTGTACGCATACAAAATCTGCAGTTACAGGCTCTGAAGACTGATGCTACGGTAATACGTTCGTACTTTATGGATATATGAAAGGAAAATTAAAAAATAAAAAGTTGCCTCGATGAACCAATCATCACAGGACACTGTGAATACATTTGTGCCCTGCGTGTGTGTGTGGTGTGCGTGAGTGCATGCCCTGCGTGTGTGTGTGTGGTGTGCGTGAGTGCGTGCCCTGCGTATGTGTGTGTGGTGTGCGTGAGTGCGTGCCCTGCGTATGTGTGTGTGGTGTGCGTGAGTGCGTGCCCTGCGTGTGTGTGTGTGGTGTGTGTGCCCTGCGTGTGTGTGTGTGTGTGTGTGTGTGTGTGTGTGTGTGTGTGTGTGTGTGTGTGTGTGGTGTGCGTGCCCTGCATGCCCTGCGTGTGTGTGTGTGTGGTGTGCGCGCGTGCCCTGCGTATGTGTGTGTGGTGTGCGTGCGTGCGTGCCCTGCGTGTGTGTGTGTGTGTGTGTGGTGTGCGTGCGTGCGTGCGTGCCCTGCGTGTGTGTGTGTGCGTGCCCTGCGTGTGTGTGTGTGTGTGTGTGTGTGTGTGTGTGTGTGTGTGTGTGTGTGTGTGTGTGTGTGTGTGTGTGTGTGTGTGTGTGTGTGTGTGTGTGTGTGTGTGTGGTGTGCGTGCGTACCTGCTTGGTGGCGGCCAGCTTCTTCTGCAGGTGGTCCGATGTCTTTTCGTCTCCTCGGCCACGCGGATCTTCCTCAGAGCGTCATTCGTCAGCCAGCTTCTTGCCTCTCCTTGCGCTCGCGCATCCTCACGCTCCCGACGCGCACCCATCAGCTGTCACCTGGGGGGGCGTGCAGACATGGGCCGGGCCTCCTCTCCTTAGCCAAGAGGCCTTGAGGTTCATGTGTCATGTGAAGGCCTTCAGCAGACCCACTGCCCACTATATCCATCAGCCAGAGAACCCCAACACGAGCCTGTCCCCCTGACCCCCCACCCTCCCTGTGGACCCCCTTCTCCCCTGGGGGGAGACCCCTCGAGCTAGACCCCCTCCTCACCTCGGCTTGGCACTGCGCTCGGGCGGCCATCGCTGGACTTGTCCCTCTGCTCCTTGGGGCCGACTTGTACATGTCCAGCAGCAGCTTCATCTCCTTCTGGGACTCCTGCGCCTTCCTGCAGGGACACAGCAGGACCATGACAGTCAGGCCTTAACCCTGACCGCGCCCCGCCCCGCCGACAGACCACCCAGCGGGACCTACTTGAGTTCCGCTCTCAGCATCTTCAGCGTGTCGGAGTCCTTCCTCTTCAGCTCCTCGCTGCGCTGCCGCTCTCTCTCCCGCTCTCTCTCGCGCTCCCGCTCCACCTCGCGCTCCCGCTCCCGGGCCCTCTGTCTCTCCAGCTCCTTCCGCCTCTCCTCTCCTCTCCTGTCCTCGTCTCCTCCTCCTTCTTCACCTCGAGGGCTCCCGCGGGAGGCTTCGAGACCCAGGACGCCCGAGTCGGCCTCCCTGGCAACGCAGCTGGAGGAAGAGGAAGAGGAGGCTCAGACACAGAACATTAACCTAAGTTCCACTCATCTCTTCAAAACAAACGCGTGGAGCACATGATCCTCCAAGTCTCCAGGACCAACCCCGTCGACCCGCAGCACCGCGCCTCTCTCTCATCGTCTCAGGCAGCTCTTCTGGAGAAAGGGGAGCTAAACCAGTAGCTGGGTGCTACTGTTCAGCCGAGCTGAACCCCCACTACCTACCCCCGGCGCAGCAGGCTGACGGAGGCCCCCACCTTGTTGATCTCCATCTGCGTCTCCCTGAGTTTCCTCTTGTAGCGCTGCACGTCGCCCTTCAGCTGCAGGTTGTGGTTCTGCAGGCTGCTGATCAGGTGGCGCATCTCCCTGTTGATGGGGCCTGGAGAACAATTTCTTGGGTCATCAAACTACAAGGACTCACTTTAAAGCAAGAGACCATGCTTTAGCATATGGCCAACACAACGTTGGAAAGCAGTCAACATTAAACTGATCTTTGCTTTAGGCCAGGCCATTTGTATGAGTTATTGATTAAACATCTTTATTTAACTATTGTAATTGTAAAGAAAAGGAATATAAATCATACTAATATGCAGTCAGTAACAGTTGGTGTAACCCGGTCGTTGCTCCTACCTGCTTGCTCGTTGGCGGCCAGGTTCTGCTCGAACTCGATGCGCAGCATTTCGTACTCCTTCCTGACCTGAGCCAGCGTGTCCTCCAGCTGGATCACCTCCGTCCTCAGCTTCTTCTGCAGGGAGAGCTCGTCGCTCTGGGGTCAGAGGGGTCAGAGGGCACAGCGGGGTCAGAGGGCACAGTGGGGTCAGAGGGCACCGAGGGGGTCAGAGGGCAGCGCGGGGGTCAGAGGGCACCGCGGGGGTCAGAGGGCACAGCGGGGTCAGAGGGCAGCGCGGGGGTCAGAGGGCACAGCGGGGTCAGAGGGCACAGTGGGGGTCCCTTACCCCTCATTTGGTTTCTACCTTTAAAACCCGTTGTTTGAGGACTAATTCTGCTGCCATTGTGAAGCACTTAGCAACATGCATTTTTGAAGATCCTCCAAAAAGGTTATTATAAGATAGTATAAAGATAAAAGATAGCATAAAGAGATAAGATACGCATAAAGGAGGAGAAGCTTTTGTCTGGGGCGGGGCCAGTCCAGTCCCTGCGGCTCCGGGGACCAGGCCGTGTGGGGGCCAGTGGTCGTAGCACTGGTCGTAGCACTGGCGTGAACTGGTTACCGCAGCATGGCAGCTGGCTCTGGCTTGCCATCACTGATTGTGGGTAATGATCTGGATTCTATTGTGTATGAGGAACGCGAAGCGGTGTAAACAGGCTGGGGAGGAGAACATGGCAGCATGTGTACTCATGAACAACAACAACAGCATTTGTTGGCCAGGCCTGTGATGATGTTCCTGCTCAACACTGCCCGCCGCCCGCCTGGATGTCATCAACAAGCATCCTCCTGTTTATCATCCACACATTTGTTTGTAAACACGTGTGTGCGTGAGCATATTTATGAAATGTGTGTGTGATGATAATGAAGACTTTGCACCCTAGCGACAGAAACCCTGTTTGGAAACAAGGCCTGGTGGGAACCTGTAGCAGGAACCTGTAGGAGGGGAACCTGTAGGAGGGGAACCTGTAGCAGAGGAACCTGTAGCAGAGGAACCTGTAGCAGGAACCTGTAGCAGGAACCTGTAGCAGAGGAACCTGTAGCAGAGGAACCTGTAGCAGAGGAACCTGTAGGAGGGGAACCTGTAGCAGGAACCTGTAGGAGGAACCTGTAGGAGGGGAACCTGTAGCAGAGGAACCTGTAGCAGGGGAACCTGTAGCAGAGGAACCTGTAGCAGAGGAACCTGTAGCAGGAACCTGTAGGAGGGGAACCTGTAGCAGAGGAACCTGTAGCAGAGGAACCTGTAGCAGAGGAACCTGTAGCAGAGGAACCTGTAGCAGAGGAACCTGTAGCAGGGGAACCTGTAGCAGAGGAACCTGTAGCAGGGGAACCTGTAGGAGGAACCTGTAGGAGGAACCTGTAGGAGGGGAACCTGTAGGAGGGGAACCTGTAGCAGAGGAACCTGTAGCAGGAACCTGTAGCAGAGGAACCTGTAGCAGGGGAACCTGTAGCAGGGGAACCTGTAGCGCAGGGGAACCTGTAGTATTATTATATTAAAGGGAACCTGTAGCAGGGGATCTCTGTAGCAGGGGAACTGTAGCAGGGGAAACTGTAGCAGGGGAACCTGTAGCAGGGGAACCTGTAGCAGGGGAACCTGTAGCAGAGGAACCTGTAGCAGGGGAACCTGTAGCAGAGGAACCTGTAGCAGAGGAACCTGTAGCAGGGGAACCTGTAGCAGAGGAACCTGTAGCAGGACCCTCAAGCACCCCCCAGGTCCCAGGTGGCAGGCCGGTACCTCCATGTGCTCTATCTGCCGGAGGTGGGCGTTCTTGGCGGTCAGCAGCAGGGCTCTGGCCTCGTCCAGCTGGGTCTTCACCCCCAGAGACTCGTTGTAGAGCAGGGAGAACTGGGACTGGAGACACCTGTACTCTGACGTCTCCTTCACCACCTCCTCTGGGATGTTACGCAGGTCCATCTGGGAGGGGGGGGAAGAGAGAGAGAGAGAGAGAGAGAGAGACAGAGAGAGAGAGAGAAGGGTGGGGGGGTGGTCAGCTCTGAGCTTAGGGCTTCCTGCTCCTCAACGGTCGCCCTCTGTGAACGTGTTGGTTGTCTTTGAGGACTCCTCAGTAAGGACTGGACCAACTGGGTGAGGGGGGTAAGGACTGGACCAACTGGGTGAGGGGGGTAAGGACTGGACCAACTGGGTGAGGGGGGTAAGGACTGGACCAACTGGGTGAGGGGTAGGCACTGGACCACTGGGTGAGGGGGGGTAAGGACTGGACCAACTGGGTGAGGGGGGTAAGGACTGGACCAACTGGGTGAGGGGGTAGGAACTGGACCACTGGGGTGAGGGGGTAAGGATAGGACCACTGGGTGAGGGGGGTAGACTGAACGCCAACAACTGGGTGAGGGGGGTACGGACTGGACCAACTGGGTGAGGGGGGGTAAGGATGGACCAACTGGGTGAGGGGGTTAATGATGGAAGCCAACTGGGTGAGGGGGGTAAGGACTGGACCAACTGGGTGAGGGGGGTAAGGGGTCTGTTGGGGACACGGTGGAGGCGGAGGAGGAAGGCTGGTCGTGGTTGAGGTGAAAGGGTGTAGCAGCGGTTGACCCCCTGACTCACCTTCAGCTTCTCGCTCTCCCTCACCGCCTCCTGCAGCTCCAGCTGCAGCTTCTCCAGCTCGGCCATGCGGCTGTTGGCCACCTCCTGGTTCTGCTCCAGCTCTGCATTCAGGCTCTCGAACTGAGGTCAACATAAACACACACACACACACACACACGCTGTGTAAACACAGGGCGGACGGAAGGAATGTGGAACGTAAACAAACACATGCACCGCATCCCTGTGTGATGTCACCGGGCCTGAAGAAGGCCCTCTATACAGTCTGCATAGACTCACTCTACATAGACCCACTCTATAGACCCTCAACCTACATACACTGACTCCATATAGACCCACTCTATACACCCTCAACCTACATACACTGACTCCATATAGACCCACTCTATACACCCTCAACCTACATACACTGACTCCATATAGACCCACTCTATACACCCTCAACCTACATACACTGACTCCATATAGACCCACTCTATAACCCTCAACCTACATACACTGACTCCATATAGACCACTCTATACACCCCAACCTACATACACTGACTCCATATGACCCACTCTTACACCCTCAACCTACATACACTGGACTCCATATAGACCTACTCTATACACCCTCAACCTACATACACTGACTCCATATAGACCCACTCTATACACCCTCAACCTACATACACTGACTCCATATAGACCCACTCTATACACCCTCAACCTACATACACTGACTCCATATAGACCCACTCTATACACCCTCAACCTACATACACTGACTCCATATAGACCCACTCTATACACCCTCAACCTACATACACTGACTCCATATAGACCCACTCTATACACCCTCAACCTACATACACTGACTCCATATAGACCCACTCTATACACCCTCAACCTACATACACTGACTCCATATAGACCCACTCTATACACCCTCAACCTACATACACTGACTCCATATAGACCCACTCTATACACCCTCAACCTACATACACTGACTCCATATAGACCCACTTCTATACACCCCTCAACCTACATACACTGATCCATATAGACCCACTCTATTACACCCCTCAACCTACCATACACCTGAATCCATATAGACCCCTCTCATAACCGCTCAACCTACATACACTGACTCCATATAGACCCACTCTATATACCCTTCAACCTAACATACACTGACTCCATATAGACCCACTCTATACACCCTCAACCTACATACACTGACTCCATTATAGACCCACTCTATACACCCTCACCTACATACCTGACTCCATATAGACCCACTCTATACACCCTCAACCTACATACACTGACTCCATATAGACCACTCTATACACCCTCAACCTACATACACTGACTCCATATAGACCCACTCTATAACACCCTCAACCTACATACACTGACTCCATATAGACTCACTCTATACACCTCAACTACTACATCTGACTCCATATAGACCCACTCTATACACCTCTCAACCTATACACTGGACTCCATATAGACTTCACTCTATAGACCCTCAACTACATACACTGACTCCATATAGACCTACTCTATACACCCTCAACCTACATAAACTGACTTCCATATAGACACCCACTCTATAACACCTCAACCTACATACACTGACTCCATATAGACCCACTCTATACACCTCAACCTATACACTGACTTCCATATAGACCCCTCTTATACACCTCTCAACCTACCATACACTGACTCCATATAGGACCCACTCTATACACCCTCAAACCTACATACACTGACTCCATATAGACTCTATCGTCTCCAGACCCACTCTACATAGACCCACTCTACAAGATCCACTCTACATAGACCCACTCTACATAGACCCACTCTACATAGACCCACTCTACATAGACCCACTCTACATAGACCCACTCTACATAGACCACACTCTATATGGTCTCACTCTACATAGACCCACTCTACATAGACCCACTCTACATAGACCCACTCTACATAGACCCACTCTAAATAGACCCACTCTATATGGTCTCACTCTACATAGACCCACTCTACATAGACCCACTCTACATAGACCCACTCTATATGGTCTCACTCTACGTAGACCCCAGCTTCCAGTTCCATCTCCTAGGGTCACCAGCTGTGTGCCCCCCAGTAGGGCTCAGAGGAACCCCCTGTCTGCCATGAGGAACCCGTCATGTTTTACGTTCTAAAGTGTGTTGAGCGTTAGGATAAACGTGGCGAGCCAACCGCTGTTGGCTGAGCCCGCTTTTGATCTCCACTGAATTAGTTTACATTATTCATTGTTTCCCGCCGGCGCCAACTCAAACAGCACCGAGCCCTGGGAGCGAGTCAGGCTCTGGAGGAACAGACGGCCTCAGCCTGAGGGGCGAGAGGGGCCTCCAGTCCTCCCTCTACAGCTAACGGGGGGGGGGGGTACCTTCTGGATGTTGAGGGTGATCTGGCCCCCTGGAAGGCCTCCTGAGCTGCCGGTGCTGTGTTGTAACCGGAGTTGAGCTGTGGACGACAAACACATCAGAGCCGACTGAGAGGCAGACATAAAGCAGAGGAGCGTCTGAGCCTTTAAAAGGGTGAGCGGGAGGCGGGGGTTTGTTGACATTGTGATGTTGAGATGTAAACATATGAGCTGCAGGCACGCTCTCACGACAACGTCACTGCCAGACCAGCTGGTCAGCAGACATCCCGCAACGGGACACAGCACACAACCCAGTGCAGAGCACACACCTGGTCCAGCCCCTCCGCCAGCAGCTTGTTCAGCTTCTGCTCCTCTTGCGGAGCTTCTCGATGTCCACTGCAGGTCCTCCACCGTGGTCTCCATCTCGACACTTTGGTCTCCGAGCCCATCACCTTGTCCACCAGCTCGTTGTGCTGCGGGGGGGGGGAGACCGGGCTCATGAATCCCCTAGAGCGCCCCCCAGTGGTGACCAGCCGTGGTGGTAGTCATTAGGGTACGGGTCGTTAGGGGGGGCAGGTCGTTAGGGGGGCAGGTCGTTAGGGTACAGGTCGTTATGGTACCGACCTGTACCCTAAGTGGTCGTTGCTTATTGAGCTTTTGTTTACATTTTGTTTAGTTTATATTAGTGGTGGACATAGATTATTTTTTTTATCTACATTAATCTAGATTAAAATGACAAACGGCAAATAATCCTTTTGTTTACTTTGACAGAGGTCAATTATACTTGGCAACGGTGAATTATCAAATATAATTCACCGCCGGTTGGGACGGCCCATGACAGTGAACAGTCTACAGCGTTGAGAAGAGCCGTGGAATAATAATAATGGAAGGATCAGGAGTCCATTCATATTGGAAAGTTGTAGAATAAGTTCATACAATTTATATTGGAGTTCATTTGCTAGAAATGCATTTACAATGTTTAGTCAGTTAATCATTTACATATTTATGTACACAATTCTTACTTCCATTTTACATGTTTCCATATTTAAGTCAGGATATTCTGTCTGAGTCTGCTCCTGCCTCCCTCATGTTTACCGCAGTCTGAATTTAGGCTTCTGATTGGTTGGTTGAGTCACCGTGATGGGTCTGAACAAGGAAGTGTTGTGAGTTGAAAAGTGAAGTTAGCACCGCTGAGCAGAAGTTCATCGACGGTCTCCCTGCTGTTTATTTCTCATAAAGAGGTGATCCACACCACCATATCAACCCTCACGTTTCAATAATTCACTCCAGTTTTGTGGTACAAAATGATTCTTGATGAACTGGTGGTGCCGCGTCCAGCGTCAGTGCGCTGTGCCAGCCCCCAACCCAACTTATGAAATAGAATTAACGGCCATATTTTTTTTTATGGCCCGATAAAAGTCTGCGGTTAACGGAGCTGTTAACGCGATAGGAGGACCACCCTAGTTTATATGCTCTCTCTCTCTCTCCAAGTACGCACCCTTGATTCATGCTCCCGGTCCCCCAGTCACCTTCCAGCTGCCCCGACGGTGCCTACCTCAGGGACATCTGTGGTGCCTGCCTGCAGGAAGGAGGCCGGTCCTCGTCTGCGGCCATCTCCTCCAGCAGGGCGCGGTTCATCCCACACGTCCGAGTGGGGGCTCATCTCCGCTCGCTGGGGGGGCGCGGGGACACGGTTACAACAACGGCCGGGTCCTCTCGATATCAGCAGCAGACAGCGCTGCTCCAGGTGAGGGTCTTCATTGGCAATGGTTCGACAAGCGCATGCCAGATGTCCCCACGTCACAGCCCCTCTAAGCCCTGGTCTCACCTGCTTCCAGTGCACGTGTCTACACAGGCTGGTTGATGTGGGAGTGCAGCCGGGTCGAACACGCACACAGGCAGGCCACCGCTCTTGCTGAACTGCATGCGGTCTGCAGCTGCAGGGCGGACCTCCTCCTCGCGCTGTGGTCAAGCGTGGCAGCAGCACCTTGGCCGGCTCGCTTGGCGGGGCCCCCACCGCGCCGTCTGGAGGGGGGACTGGGTTAGCGCTTGCTTCGCAGCGGCTGTACCGATGCTGAACCAACGCATCCACGACGAGCGCTCGTTGTTATCATCCAGCAGGGAAGGCCACCTATCAGAGGCTTTGTACGAAGCCCAAGAGCAGGAGCAGGGCGAGGGGGCGCATCGTTTTGCTCTGCTCCTTCATGCTCTGCTTCACAGAGGTGGTTGGAGCCCGGGGCGTGGGGCAGACAACGGTACAACCAGTTTAGGAAAACTAAATTAATCAAGCATCATTAATCGAGGATCATTCCAAAGACAAAGGCTTGGCTGCAGCCTCTTCCCACCGGCCGGACAGACGGTACGGTTCTACAGGAGGGGTCTCTCACCGAGGGTGGCTGGGTGGGTGGGGCTCGTGGGCCGGGCGGGGGCCCCCACCAGGGGGTAGGGCGGCGTCCTTCTGCTGCTCCTCCTGGGCGTCCTCCGTCGGGAGGCGGAGGGTGCGGTGGGGCGGCGGGGGCGGAGCCCGCGTCCTCCCGGGGGGCGGGGGCGGGGCTGGGGTGGGGCTAGGAGGCAGGGGGGTGGCGAGGAGGCAGGGGCGGGGCTGAGAGCCGGGGGCGGGGCTGAGGAGCAGGGGGGCGGCTGAGGGGGCAGGGGGAGGAGGGGCGGCGGTTTGATTGATGCGGTGCGCATGACGCTGCCTTTTCTTCAACTGTGTGAGGAAAGGATTAAGGAGACATGAAGCTTAACCTAGCGCTTACAGCGACTCTAAACAGGACGTCGCTGGGACAGTACACGTCTTAACAGGACGTAGCTGGACCAGTTAACCGGTCTTAACAGGACGTAGCTGAGACCATACAACGTCTTAAAGACGTGCTGAGACCAGTACATGTCTAACATAAGGACGGTAGCTGGACCAGTACAACGTCTTAACAGGGACGTAGCTGAGACAGTAGAACGTCCTTAACAGACGTAGCTGAGACCAGTACAACGTCTTAAGAGACGTAGTGGGGACCAGTTAACGTTCTTAACAAGGACGTAGCTGGGACCAGTACACGTTTTAACAGGACGAATAGCTGGGGACCAGTAACAAACGTCTTAACAGGAGTAGCTGGACCAGTACAACATCTAAACATGGACATACTGAGACCAAGTACCGGTTCAACGATCAGGAGGGTTGTGTCGTCCCGTGGCTGTCTCTTCTCCAGTTCTCGATTTTCCTCTCGGCAACTCTTCTCATGGCCTGCCTCTGCTCCAGACGCTACACAGTTCTTGGTTCTTGATTGAATTACTTTAAGTCCATTTCCCCTGCATCACCATAGACGGTATACCTGTTTAGTCCAAACTAGTACTAAGCATCGTGTGGCATCTTATCCTAGCTATCTTGCTGGAATGGGTTAACCTGTGATTTCTAGTGTTGCACTCGTTTCTATAACATCCTTGAATGAACCCGACAGCGATTGTTGGTTTCTCTTTCTTCTGTACAAATGTACTTATTGAAGGTTGTGTGATAAGCATCTGCTAAATGTAAATGTAAGATGCCTAAATGTAAATGCACAATGGACACGTAGACCTTGTGGACACCCTGTGACACAGGTAAACCATCACAGGTAGACCATGTTGTGAGCGGGCAGGCGCCATCACCGTAGATGACACGCCGCCAATCGGATGGGTCGATCAGCGTTGTTGTGGTCTTCTCCTCTTTTTTGCTCTTTCTCCGGTAGGGGCCGGGGGGCTATCCCCTCCCGGAAGGGTCGTTTCCTGCCCGGTACTGACATGATGATATCTGGAGTATAATATATTAATTTTATAGGTTCAATTATTAGCATCAAGTACTTACTTAAATTATAACTAATTAAGTAAATAATTTATTTGATTTTACAATTTATACTGGTTAATAGATAGGTTAAGATGATGGATAGTACTTATAAAACAATTATTTTAAACTGGTTCTGTAAGCTGGATTCACTGGTAACGATTGGAGGTTGCAACTGACGATCGCTTCATATATAATATAGTCGTCTTCGATATTTATTTTGTTGTATTTTAGTCCGGTTAGCTTATCTTTCCAAGGCTGCGATGCGCAGTTTGTTGTAATAGGCTAGCGCAGTCGCTTCAATATTTCTTGTAAATGAATGAATCAACAATAGTCCCGTTTTTTCTATGACGCACAGCGAATCCCAACGACACAAACATCTGTTGCACCATGTCGGTATCTATTGCCCTATCTTTTCTGTTTTCCAAACAAATACTCAACTCGTAACAGGTAGCAACTGGCGCGAAGAGTCCGGACGCACAGGAAATGACCGCGAGCCATTGCCGGGGTATTTTATTGTTTTTAATTTACCCAAAATACTATGCTGTCATTTGACTCGAAATGTAATTATTGTATCAGTATTTGTTTTTGAACTCTATATATTGAAAAAACACGCTTTATTCTGCTGCCGGATGCTGAGACTCCTCCTCCGGCCACCGGTGCGCTGCGCTCCGCGGCTCCTGGTGCAGACAGGCAGGTCGAGCAGGCAGGCAGCTCTGGGTCTGCGGTTCCAGGAGTGTTGACATTTCCCTTGGTTTATTTTAGATCCTAAATGTCTTCTTATTAGCCGTAATGCTAATATGGTAAGTCGTTTCCAGTTGGAGACGGGGTAAACGTTTTGAGACCAAGCTAACATGGGTACCCACGGTGATCTCTTATACGTTTATAAGTGTTTATAACTCATTCATGTAGTTTCGACGTGTCTCTTAATTAAATGACTTGTTACTAAGGGTTCTCTGCGGTTTCGGGTGTGGCGTTTGTCAAACTTTAACATCGGTCTTATTTATCTGACTGTTTCCTCTTTTCAATTTTCGTCATCAGATTTTCTAACTTGGTGCTGATGACGAAAGATATACTAGTAGGAGATGAACTGCCCGACTGGGTGGGGCGAGGAGTTCTACAGAGATATGATCCTAAGAGGTATCGGCAGGTCAGTCCCTTACTAAAGACGATCGAAGCAAAACCGAGTTGAACCGGCCTGATGGTTGTCATGAGCGGCTTCCTCCTCTCCTGCTCCAGGGGGTGTGAGTAGCGTGGTGGCGCCGGTGTGTTGCACAGACACACGGGACAGGAGCTGGCGGTGAAGATCATTGATGAGTCACAGCCGAAGAAGATGACAGCGGAGCAGCTGGAGGAGGTGAAGAGCTCCACGTTGAGGAGATACAAGTCCTTAACATGGTGAAGGGACATTCTCCATCAGTAAGTTTGTTGTTTTCCTCTCAGTAGGTGTTTTAAGAGTGGGCTGTAGTAGCTCAATAGTAACTGATATTCAATCGATCCCTCAGTTACCCTCATCGATTCTATGATCCACCACTTCATCTTTCTGGTGTTTGCACCGTGTGAGTATGAACTGTTCAGTGACGTCGGGATTGGCCGGCGTCATGAGGCACCAGGCTGGCTGGGTAATGATGGTCTTGGTCTTGTCTCTTCTCTCTTAAAGCATGCGGAGAGGAGAGCTCTCTCGACTTACCTCACAGAGGAGGTGGCTCTGAGTGAGAAGGAGACCAGGTGAAGGCCCACAGTAGCGCTGCTCTACCGTGACCACGTGTGTATGCCTGTACATGTCTGTGGCGCTGCCTGCCCCCTCCTCTGAGGACCCATCAGCTGTCTGGTCTGACAGGGGCATGATGCGGCACTGCTGGAGGGCCGTTCCAGTACCGCTCCACTCCCGGAACATCGTCCTCGCGACCTGAAGCCCGGAAAACATCCTGCTGGACGACAGGGACTCTCAATGCTCTCCGATTTCGGCTTCTCCGTGCAGCTGCCGCCCGGGCAGAAGCTGAGAGGTAGAGGGCCTCGGCTCGGCCTCCACTGGGCAGTAGTGGCCTCCTCCTGGAGCTGGGGTCCTACTCAGTGTGTAGTGGCCTCCTCCTGGAGCGCTGGGGGTCCTACTCAGTGTGTAGTGGCCTCCTCCTGGAGCGCTGGGGGTCCTACTCAGTGTGTAGTGGCCTCCTCCTGGAGCTGGGGGTCCTACTCAGTGTGTAGTGGCCTCCTGGAGCGCTGGGGGTCCTACTCAGTGTGTAGTGGCCTCCTCTGGAGCTGGGGTCTCTACTCAGTGTGTGTAGTGGCCTCCTGGAGCGCTGGGGTCCTACTTCAGTGTGTAGTGGCCTCCTCCTGGAGCGCTGGGGGTCCTACTCAGTGTGTGTAGTGGCCTCTCCTGGAGGGCTGGGGTCCTACTCAGTGTGTAGTGGCCTTCTCCTGGACGCGCTGGGGCGTCCTACTCAGTGTGTAGTTGGCCTCCTCCTGGAGCGCTGGGGGTCCTACTTCAGTGTGTTGTCGTGTGTTCCAGAACTCCTGTGGAACCCCGGGCTACCTGGCTCCAAGAGATCCTGAAATGCCTCCATGATGAAACGCACCCCGGTTATGGGCAGGAGGTGGACCTGGTGAGTTGTTGATCTGAACTAGGCACTGCCTGGGGTAAGGGGTTCTTGCTGGGTTAGGGGTTCCCCTGGTTGTTCCCCTGACCTTCACCTCTCTGCTTCTCTGACTCCTCTGTCTCTGACCCCTCCTCTCTGTCTCTGACTCCTCCCCTGTCTCTGACTCCTCCCCTGTCTCTGACTCCTCCCCTGTCTCTGACTCCTCCCCTGTCTGACCCCTCCTCTGTGTCTCTGACTCCTCCCCTGTGTCTCTGACTCCTCCCCTGTGTCTCTGACTCCTCCCCTGTCTCTGACTCCTCCCCTGCGGAGGGCAGCTGGGCGTGTGGTGTGATCCTGTACACGCTGCTGGCCGGCTCGCCGCCCTTCTGGCACCGGAAGCAGATGCTGATGCTGCGGATGATCATGAGGGGCGCTACCAGTTCAGCTCCCCGGACTGGGACGACGCGCGCTCGGAACGCGTCTGGGACCTGGTGAGCCTCGTCCCCCTGACGGACCCCTGGTGGACTGGGGACACCACGGGGTCCCTCCTGACGGACCCCGGTGTGGACTGGGGACACCACGGGGCCCCTCCTTGACGGACCCCTGGGTGGACTGGGGACACACGGGGCCCCTCCTGAACGGACCCTGGGTGGACTGGGGACACCACAGGGCCCCTCCTGACGGACCCCTGGTGGACTGGGGACACCACGGGGGCCCTCCTGACGGACCCCTGGGTGGCTGGGGACACCACGGGGCCCTTCTGACGGACCCCTGGGTGGACTGGGGACACCACGGGCCCCTCCTGGACGGAACCCCTGGTGGACTGGGGACACCACGGGGCCCTCTTCTGACGGACCATGGGTGGACTGGGGACACCACGGGGCCCCTTCCTAGCACTTACACAACAAACACAATGCTTAGAAAGGACATTGAGAGCGACAGTTGGAGGCGCTGCAGACAAACGCCAACCACCAGGAGAACCCATTCAGACCAACATCAGGGTTGGTGGTTGTCAAATGGTTTGTGGTTCATTGCTCCTCTGCCCCAGATCTCCCGGCTGCTGGTGGTGGAGCCGGCGTGCCCGCCTGACCGGCCCAGCAGGCCCTGGCCCCACCCCTTCTTCAGGCAGTACCAGCGGGAGGAGCGCCCGCGTCTTTCAGCCCAGGAAGAGCTTCAGGGTGAGGCCGGGGGGGGGGGCAGACCCAGATCCATTTCTGATCTTCCCAGTATTCATATTTCTCTTTACTCTGACCCGTCATGATGAGCAGGAGGGCTCGCCCCTGACCCTCTGGCCCCTGACCCTCTGGCCCCTGACCCTCTGGCCCCTGACCCTCTGGCCCCTGACCCTCTAACCTGGTCCTGTCTGGGCGCGCTGCAGGTTCTGATCCTGAGTGTGCTGGCCTGCATCCGGATGTACGGCCGCTACCGCCGGCTGCGCCCCCTGACGCGGGAGGTGCTGGCCCGGGACCCCTACTCCGTCAGGGGCGTCCGGCGGCTCATCGACGGCTGCGCCTTTCGGATCTACGGCCACTGGGTGAAGAAGGGCGAGCAGCAGAACCGGGCCGCTCTCTTCCAGAACACCGCCAAGATCATGCTGCTGGGTCTGGAGGAGCTGGAGGCTTAAGGAACAGCGAGGTTCCCTCAAGGTTCCCTGTGGTTCTGTGTGTTCCTCTGAATACACTGATCAAGGTTCCCTGTGGTTTTGTGTGTGTTTCCTCTGAATACACTGATCAAGGTTCCCTGTGTTCTGTGTGTTTCTCTGAATACACTGATCAAGGTTCCCTGTGGTTCTGTGTGTTCCTCCTGAATACCCTGATCCAAGGTTCCCTGTGGGTTCTGTGTGTTGCTCTGAGTACACTGGTCAAGGTTCCCTGTGGTTCTGTGTGTTCCTCTGAGTACACTGAAGATGATTTACGCACAGACGGGGTTCTGTTGGCTGTAACTTCTGTTAGGCAAAGGTCGAGAGTATGTCCTCGTATTCCATTGTTCTCTTTATCTATCAGGTCGTGAAACGTGAGTACCAGTACCTACTTTACTTCCAGATACTGTAGTACCTACTTCCAGATACTGTAGTACCTACTTCCAGATACTGTAGTACCTACTTCCAGATACTGTAGTACCTACTTCCAGATACTGTAGTACCTAACTTCCAGTACTGTAAGTCACCTTACTTCCAGATACTGTAAGTACCTACTTCCAGGATACTGTAGTACCTATTTCTCAATACTGCAAGTACTTACTTCCAAATGCTGCAGTTACCACTCTTCAGACACTGCAGTAGCAACTTTCCAGGTACTGCAGTGATTATAATGGTAAAACCGCAGTAGACTCCAGGATACTGCAAGTACCAACTTCAGGATACTTCAGTACCAGGTCAGTACGGCAGTAATGTAAGATAATGCTGCAGTACTGACACCTGCTGGTGCTTTTCATTTCCCACTGCTTGCCTCATTCGTCTCCTAAATCCATCTGCTTAACCCTCTCACCCCCTCATCCTCTCACCCTCACCCTAACATGAATACCACTGTGAATTGGTTGATGTAAATACATATTGCTAATATTATATTTTATGATCATTGAATTATGTGATGCATTGGAATGCTTTTACTAATTTCTATTTTTCCTTGTCCATTTAATTTGAAGTAATGGTTACCATAGCAACTGTGTCCTGCTATGACACAGTTCAGCGTGTGATAATAAACATATTATATATTTATCTGTAGATCTGGTTGTAACATATCTACATCCAGATCAGCCTTGACCTCCAGCAAAGAAAAGAATATAAAATATGTATGATTTTCTGAAAGTTGATTTATTTATATTAATATGAATAAAAGGTAAAAAACAAAAAAGACTTTCAGACTTACATTATGTGAAGAGCGAGAGAGAGAGTTGTTGGTTGGTTCAAGCTAAGAGTTAAGGGAGAATCCACATTTCTGACCTCCACATCTGAGTTTCTTTAAATCTTGCGCTTATAGTTAGGCTAACCCTGGGGCTAGGGCTAACCCTGGGGCTGGGCTAACCTCTGGGGCTAGGGCTAAACCTGGGGCTAGGGCTAACCCTGGGGCTTAGGGCTAACCCTGGGGCTAGGCTATCCCTGGGGCTAGAGCTAACCCTGGGGCTGGGCTAGGCCTTGGGCTGGGGCTAACCCTGGGGCTAGGGCTAACCCTGGGGCTAGGGCTAGCCCTGGGGCTAGGGCTAACCCTGGGGCTAGGCTAGGCCTTGGGCTGGGACAGGGCCTGGGAGAGCCGGCTGTTGAGCTGCTCAGAGCTCTCCTTCAGGTTCTGGTCCAGCTGAGCTGACACATGCTGAAGCTCTCTGAGAGGGCCCGTTGGATCACCTGCCTCAGAGCAGCCCTGGAGCCTGAACCCCCCCACACACACCACACCATTACACACACACCACACACACACATTACACCACACACACATACACAGAGACCACACACACACACAGAGAGACACACACCACACACACACACACAGAGAGAGACACACACACACACACAGAGACATACACACACACACACAGAGACACACACACACATACACACACACACACACACACACACACACACACACACACACACACACACACAACCACACACACACACACACCACACACACACGCACACACACCACACACTAATGAAGGAGTTAGGTTGAACTCCCAGGGCGACCGTGATGGGGGGTCATCTTCCTGGAGAAGGGGGGTCTGCCTTCGGGGCTCACCAGGTCGCTGCTTCGACGGGGCCCGGGATCTGGGGGCTCTCCTGGTTCTGGGTGGCCTGGGGAACCCACGGTTCTGTTTCTCCTAAAATCCTTTTCTCTGTCTGAGGAGATGATGAGGGCGGGTCCCATGACTATGATTGGCACTAATCGACACTAAACATACAAAGTAAATGTGATTAAAGAGTTGATGAACTGTTAATTGAAGAGAGTGCCTTAAAACTAATGTCCCAAACAAACCCTTACAAGCAAACGACGTGCGTATTTACAGGATGAACACAATAGGGGCTCGAGGATGTAAGGAATAACGTTGCCTAGCAAGCCGCAGAGCCGAGTTTAATGTCTTCTTGGTAGAGAGAAGAAAGGACTTTCAACATTTTTTGTTTTGGGCCAAAATTGCTAATGCAAATATAATAAATGAAAGATAAGAGAAAAGTGATTATGTGTTCTTAGGAGAAGCAGCTGGATACATGTTGAAGGGCCTTCCACCGGCTCAATAAGAAGGTCTGCACGGAAGAACGACGAGCTGCCGCCCCAGAGAGTCACACAGTGACTGAGGCCCAGATAACGGCTGTGAAATGTGAAGTCTAATTGTTTCCAATTATGTGTAGGGCTAGATGACAACACCCTATTTTCTCTTAAGGTCCCATGAACATGCCACCAGGTGTGAGTGTGATTAGCCTTACAAGCCGTGTGTGTCCACCTAGATGTGTGACGGATAGATGAGCAACGTTTGCTACAGTCCACTGGGTAGGCTGGTAGCCTGATCTATCCAGCACACAACTAGGTGGACACTGCAACTTGTAATGGCTAATCATACTCCCACCTGGGTCGGCTTAGCTCAGGAGGTAGAGCAGTTGTCTCGTAACTGAAAGGTTGCTAGTTGCTACTTGTCCTTGTTGAGTGTTGATGTGTCCTGCTCCTGACAAGCTGGTCACCTGGCATTGTGAACTCATTTAGCGTCTGCCTAAATGCCCTAGATTGTAATTTTCATTGGACGTTTTAGAAGATAGAAGTCCTATGCAAGTCACTAACCAGATGGGAAATTTGTGAAGCTTAGAGCTTTACCTGTCCTTTAATATATACGGACACATAATATAAATGATCAGCGTCAATGTCTTTGAATATTTTGTACATGAATGGAAGGCCTCCATTTCAACCTATACTGTATTGAAATCAATCGAGTAATGCAATGCAAACTTCTTTGATGGATAAATCAACTATAAAAAAATAAATACAATAAAGTAATATAGTGTCAAGCGTATTCATGTGTATTGTGGTCTGTGTGTCTTTCTGTTTTGTGTGACATCGCCTTAAAGTTATGTGTGAAAGGGAGTGACACATAATTACGGTGGGCTAACCTGCACAGCCAGTTTTTTACATTCTGGACAAAAAAAGTCACATGAATGAAGGAATTTGCAACATAGCAACAGGATGGGGCGCACACGCCTTGTCCGCCAGTCGAAGGTTTATAAATTATATAAAGGGAGGTTGTTTAATATATAATTGCCGTGCTTGTCTAGATTTATGTCAGCGATATGAGCGTTATAATGAGTGATGCCTGTGAATATATATAGCCAAATGCAATGTGACATTCTATCACATTGTGTACAGTATGATCGTTGCAAATGAGCGATGTTGTGGCTATATAAAAGCATACCCCTCCTTGGCTTTACCCTTACGAATCGAATTACAAACTTGAGTTATGGAGCAGACACAACTAGTTGGCGGAGACCACCACACTTTTTAAACAATAAGTAATTAAGAATTTTGAGGGTCACTGCCCCTTCCAATTTCAAGCTAATGTATACAGTTTATATAATGTGTCCAGAAAAAAAGACCACTTTTTTTATCTTGTGCTGTTGAAGTAAACATACATACTATTTATGAATCTTATTGATTATAAAAATAATAAATAAAGAGTTTGGCTCATAATATAATTTACTACGTACAAGTGTCTTATTTCTTATATAAAATAAATAAAGAGTTTGCCCACCAGTATGGCTCAATAAGCCACATCGTGTTGTTTACCTCACGTAACCTGCTCCCTATTTCGTTTCCTCTGTCGGACGGAATTCCTCACACACCCCTCGCACACTGTTAGGGCTACCATCCATTGACGGAGAGGCCGTGAGATGGACGAGCTGCCCTCAATACCGGACCCACCTCACGGTCAAGCTGGAGCTCCAGAACACACAACCTCGGTGTAAGTAACCTTTGTTTTATAATTTCTGTTTTGACTTAAACCCGATAGTCATCCTACGTTTACCAGATAAACTGGAAGGACGGGAGATTAAAGTCCCAAGTAACCCAAACCTAGATTTTCTTCGGTTTGGATTGTTTCCGATTCCACCTTGTTTGGTTCGGACGACAAAACCAAAAAAATTTGCTGGTGCAGAGCTTTTAGGCTGGTGTGAATACAACCATCAAACTCTGGTCAGACCAAACATTCGGCCGAGACCCAGCCGGAAAGGTGGTCTTCGTTCGCCTCCAAACGAACCCTGGTGCGGGTTCGCTTGAGATGTGAAAGCGACAGCACCTCGGTCCGACCCAGTTTCTAAAAATCATACGCCTCTTTGCACTAACAGGCGGCCCGCCTCAGCAGGTTACTGACAGTGCGCTCGGCGTGTTTTTCGTGTATGCCACAGCACGGGCGTATTCACACCTGTCTGTGTGGTTCGAAGCCCAACAAAATAAATCTTTTGGGCTGGGTGTGAATATCAACACATCGAACTCTGGTGTGGGACCTCAGTGGCAGTCTTAACATAGAGGCAATAGGGTTAAAGTTACCCAAGCGGCTTCAAATAAAAGAAAAAAGCGAAAGACCGCCAGTAAGTATAAAAGACGCCTGCCAAAGATGACACACTTTTTTACGGCTACTGTTGGGGATTAAGAGACAGGAACAACATGTCCAAAGCATTGAAACAGTGCCAACGACGCGCAGCTGTGAAGTGGCGCTAGTGAAGATCT
>OLKM01004482.1:0-22094 GCA_900291075.1 Melanogrammus aeglefinus | reverse complement strand
CAACTTCCACCACCGAGATGAGGTTCTGCTCTAGCTCTTCTCTCTTCAACCCCACCTCCCACCACCTCCGTTGACCCATCATCTCATTACCCGACGTCACAGCGCTCGGTGGGGCAAAAGAAAAGGAAGAGCTCAGGCGATGCGATCTGCGAGGCTGCCCTTCCTCGAGTAGCTTCGAGGAATCCGTCAGATGAGAGAGAAGGGAAGATGAGAAGGCGAGAGAAAGAGAGAGAAAGGTGGAAGAGAGGGAGAGAGAGCATGAAGAGAGAGGGGAGAGAGAGAGGATGAGTAAGAGCCGCATGAATGATATTCACTTTCCATCAACCAAATGACTCTGTGCAATGTCTTGCGACCCATTCCAGGGAAAAGTCTTCTTTGATGCGCGACATCAAACAGTTGATGACGGGATGGATGAGAAGTTTAATTATTTTTGTCACCCGATGTTCCGATGTTCTGTTCATATCATACTGCTATTAGTGTTGAGCCCTATTTGAATAATGAGTTACGTTCTTGCATGTCTGTTAGTGTCATTCAGTTTAGTTCAGTTCGTTCAATTCAAGTTTATTTGTAGGAACCTAGTCACTAACCGTCTGGAAGGCGTTAAACAGGCAAAATCTTTGGGGACACCACCTTGTACCCATGCCCGCCACACGGGCAAGAAAAACTCTGAAATAGGCAGGAAGAATTTTAGAGAAGGAAACGCATGTAGAGGAGATCCCTCTACAGGGATGGTCGACCACCATTGTACACTGTATTGGATGTAGTTTGATTGTAGCACTTTAACTTTGGTAGTGCAACTGCAGCAGCTGCTATCATGTTGAGTAATAGGGGAAAATGATCAACTGCGATAGTGGTACTTGCACTTGGTTTCTTAGAACATGCTCTTTCTGTACGACAGGATATATGTGATGCAACTTCTTAGAAATGTACTTATTTTGGATAAGCGTCTGCTAAATGCCTAAAATAAATGCCACAATGACATCAGGTAATAGTGCCATATATTAAAAATGGTGATAATTTCCTGTGGACATTATGCGCTATAGCTTTGGCATAGCGGACACTTAAATAATTAATTCATCCTGTCAGGCGTAGCTCGTGTATAAGACATTTATGATGGATAGAAAATGAGTTTGACGTAAACCAAATTAGTAACTTGGTAATTGATAACTAAATAAAATTAGAAGTCAGGCTCAAGTAGAGAACAATGCGCTTAGTGTCAGGGCCCAATGAAGCACATTGTACTGGGGGAAACACGCCAGCATCGACGAAAATAGCGGTCTGCCAGCTGCTCCTGACAAGGCCGCTCTTTGAGATGGTCGGGCTCTGCCGACCGAGCAGACCTGTGGTACTGTCGCCCATTCGGTCCCCCGACGAGTGTTGCCTCCACTCTCCAGGCTGGACCTCTCACGTCAGCGGTCGTATCTCACAAGGAGGCAGGCTATGTATCTTGGCCGTTCAAGGGTGGTGCCAGGAAGATGGGAGACCACGCCACGCTTGCAACAATCTGTCACGCGCCTGTTTCAGGTTGGCAGCATTGAGGCCAAAGATTCTGAGCGCGCGCACAATATGGCCAGGCAGTCTCCACGACGCGTCTCGCCCTGGCCTGTCGTTACGTCTGTATGAATGTGGCTTCCAGCCTGCAGGGTGTAGTACACTGATGAGGAAGAACAAATAAGTGATCATGGCAAGAAACCCAGAACGTATGACTGGCTGACTCCACTTTCCAGGCTTTTGAATAGAATATGCGTCAGTGTGCGCCATGCGCGCACTGCTGGTGCTGCCTGGCTGCTTATGCATTTTTTGGGTCGTTAGACGGAAGTCTGTATGGTTGATTATTAATTAAATATGTATAAATTAATGACTGTGAATTAAACAATAAATAGAATATTCAATATTTGGGATTCTCGACCTGCGATGATAGGACGCAGCAGGTCACCTGTAGGGGAAGGCCTGCATCCCCGAAAAAATAGAGGACTGGCGTTGCGGTGCTGTATGGTGAGAAAAAAATAGAAAAAAAATAAAAAAAAAAACAACAGCAGGGGCGGGGTAGATGAGGTGTGCCCTCGCAGTCTGGGATCACGAATATAGCACTGCGAACCCACGGACAGTACCCCTTCCATCGCTCTTCACCCGTATGTCGCCAACCATCTACTAAATGAAATACAGTATAGTCACAGGCAGCCATAAAGGTCAAATTGAAAAAAACTTTGAAATGTCTGTAGATAGTCATTCCCGATGCGTCGCTGGAGCTCCTTGAGTCTGACTATGCTTCACGTCAATCGCCCCGACACACATGGGAACTCGCCAGCTGTGAGCTCCCTGCAACATTCCGCGCTATGTGCCTGCCACTGACCAGCGGGAAGGAAAGCCAGCGAACTTCCCCTGAAGGGCGCCAGATGCAGAGACACATCTCCTCTTAGATGCCCGACAACAGTGCTGGTGCCCTCTTATAGCTCGGCCGGAAGAGCTTTGCAGGACCCGATGCGGTTGCCAGTACCTCAAGGTAACAGCAAGCCTTGAGCCCCGATCGGTTCCGGTGTTTGGTGTGAGTCGAAGGTAACGGATGACTCGCGAAAGGAGATCATCGAACTCTTGGCGACGAATACGGAATATTGGAATGACCTTCACTCGCCAAGCTAGCATTGGAAGCCACCAGAGAAACAAATTCCCCCATCCGATCTCGTGTGGTTATTCAAAGGCGCACATACCACCGGCATCTCTGCGCTTCCTGCGTTGTCGTGCCGGTTGTAAAAGGATCGCAAGCTAAATCACTCTTCTTCGTAGACATTTTGATCGAATGGCACTCGTAATGTGCCCTGCATATTAGATAGCGGAAAAAACCGGCGATCTCTGGCCTGCGCCCGTGGCGTAGTGGTAGTTTGCATCAATGCGAGGACAGTTCGGTCTCCCGCGACCGTCGCGTATGCCTGTGTAGACTGGCGGCGATGCAGGCGTGCGTCGCGTAGCTTTTTGGACCGTAGTGTAGCGTCGCGCTCGACCATTGTAAGGCCCTCTACATTACGCGTGGCGTGTCGAGACGTCTGACGCACATGCTTGACCCAATTGGTCGGCGCTATTCCTCGACGTCGGGTTATTTCACAGAAGAAAATCTATTCAGGTTTCAAAATGCACATTCAACTTATGGTCAAGTTTCTATTTTTTCAATTATTACATTAACTCTTCGTTATATCAGTATATTGGTACTCAGCTAGCTAGGCCTAGCATAAAAATAGGTTTATAAGTACTCTTTAATTTTCTTCGAAGCCATATAGACGGAAACCACAATCTGGTCAGATGAGAATGGCTTTCATCGAATCTCGTTTTGTACCGGCTTAGTAGGCCCAGTTCAGTATTATCTTGCGAGTGCCTAAAGTAACCATTAGGAGCTCAAGTGTACTGGAATTTATCGCAAGTGTAGATAATTTTTGGCCTTCCTTGAGAGTATCGCGGTGATCAGCATGTAGAGAACAGCCGGCGTTGCCGGTAAATGCGTGAATTAAGATAGAGGGTTAAATAGTGTGCATCACTGGACGCATGTTCACACGCAGAGGATTGAGCGTTGTGGGCAGGAGTCAACACAAGAGTTGTCTCCTTTACTAGTCTCAGTGATCTCTTCTCCTTCATGGAACATGAGGGGCATACTGACTGAATTCTACAAAATGACTGCACTTATTTTGTCTACACTCAGTCTTATTTGCCAAGAGTTCAATGGGGTTCAACTTGCAGAATTCAGAAAACCAGTGGAACAACCCATGGATTATCTAACACAGGAGATCCACAACGCCTCTTCCAACTGTGGCTGAGAGGTGTTCTTAAACAGTGGAAGAGGCAATGCAGAACATTGAGTTGGGAGTGACAACTCTGAAATGAATGAAGACCCCCGTACATTTTGAGACTTCAAACAACTGTTGTTGTTCCCAGTAAATGATTTTATTTCAATGAAACAGTTGTATAACCAGGACATACAAAATGTAGAACCACAACACGATGACGGCAACCATGGCACTCAAATTATTTTGAGTCTGGTGAACTCTCTTACGAGTAGAGTGTAGGAAAAATTGGGACACTATTGGAGGGGGGGGGGGGTTAAAGGATAAATCTGGTTAAAATGGATCTGGATATGTTAAATATGATAACGAGATGGATGTCGTTTGGAGCACAAAAGCGCATGTAGAACGGCATTCTTAAAACATTGTCTGTTTTACGATTCTACCAAACGCTATAAACTGGAACACACATGGGGTCATCATCTTCTCACGTAAAACGAAATGGTCAGGTACTTCATACTTTTAAGTGGTTAAATAGCGATTTCGTTTTCACCTTGAGATGATGGCCCCCATGGTTTCCAAGTTGATTGGCGCCTTTGGTAGAATTGACAAATTAAGATGCATCCTATCACATGCGCCTTTGTGCTCCTAAACGAACATCCCATCTGTTATCATATTAACATATCCCAGATCCATTGATCTGGATTCTTCCCTTTAAAAGGTTACATTACAAGCGACCAGGTGTGAGAGTGTGATAGCCGTTCACAGCGGTTCAGAAAATTTGCCTCTTTTACATCACAATGGGCATGTCCATCTGATGTGTTGGCTTAATAGATGACTAGTTTGCTAGTCCACTGGGTAGAAACGCTGAGACTGAAACTATCCAGCCTAAATCTAGGTGGAACACGCCCTGTTGATGACAAAAGAGGCAGAATTTTCTAAACGGCTTGTAATTGGCTAATACACCACAACTGGTGCTATAATATTTGACTTTAATCATAGCCCCTGAAAATTTATGCTTCAGTTAATTCAGTTTATTTTCAGTCTCAATTATGCAGCAGATATTTAAATAAATCAATCAATCAAAAGTTTGAACATTGAACATTTAACATTTTTAACATTGAAAAAACAAATCAACTTGTTTCCTTGTTTTTCTTGGAGTCATTCTGAACAAAACCCTGCGTGTTTCTAAATGCAAAATTCCGATGCTGTCCTTGAAATCCCATAGGTTGTTTACTAATGGCAACTTGGAGCAGTTAAATGCATGTGTTTGCCAGTGGGCAAATGACGGCCTTGTCCGGGGGAAGGTCATGGAGAAAATCACTGAAGGTCGTGGGAGAGGCAAGGGGTGGAATTTCATTTTGCTCCGTTGCGAAGGCTAGGCATCACGCCACCGAGGTCAAGGGTCCCTCGCTTGCTCTGAAAAAGTAATACACGCAAGAGAAACAAAATTTATCTAGCATGGCTCATTAAAAAGGATGGAAAGATAAGACAACAGAAGAGCATATGAAAAGAGGTTCAAAGTTACAAAACTACTGTACCAAAGGTAGGTGAATACAAACTCTAATACAACTCAAACACATAACTGAAGGAGAGCAATTTTAATGAAGAAAAAGTGCAGTATGTATTTCCATATCTAGCAATATTCTTACCCTCAATATCCATCAGGTAGTCCCTCCAAATGGAACACACACATCCTCTGCCCTTCTTCTGTTTGCTGCGCCACTGCAGACAATCGAATAACAAATAGATTTTCGAGTACATCAGCTGTTCAGTTGGGATGCGCTCCGTGACACATCAGGGTCTGAAAAGCAACTGGTGCATTCTTATTGCATCAAGAACACCAAGGGTCTTCATCCCCTCCCTGAATCTGTAAAAAAAAATATGAGAAGATACAAATAACTGTTTTCAAATTGGATAAATTATAAGCCAGTACATGAAAGGAAGGACAGTCAGAGTTTTTTGATTATGTAAAAAGGTCTTGTATTGACAACTATCTAAACCTGATGTTCTTTAAGTAATTTTAACAGGACACATGTAGCCTTGTTCGGAATGTTTGTAAGGTTGTAAATTGGCTTTTACTAATAAATATATGTTTGACATCTTTGGTTATTCTTTAATTCTGTTTGCTTAACACACAGTTACCAAACCTTTCAAATGCTCCACTGACGCGATGGACCACCTGGCACATGAGGATGTCCTCACCAAAAGGTCTTTGTCTCTCATGCCTTTCAATGGCCTGAGACACCACGCATTGGCCAGATAAATCTGGTAAGTGTTCTGTGCTGTGCTGTGCAATTCTCTAAAGATGTACATTCTACAACTAAGGAACACAAAACAAAAATATGGGAGAATCAAATCATATATTGTATACATTATGGTTGAATAAACTCATATCTCCGCCGTTGCCTTTGTGTTGACGCGCGGTGTGTGCGCGTGCTTGTGTGTGCGCGCATGTGTGTGCATTTCCGTGTATGTTTGTGCATGCTTGCGTGTGTGTTCTTACCTGCGCGTGTGCCGATGCCACGTCTTACCTGTGCATGTTTGTGTGCGGGCGGCTGCTTCTGTGTATGTGTCGCTGCCTTTTGTGATCGACGGTGCGGTGTGTCGCGAGGGGCTTGTGTGTGTGCGCATGTGTGTGCGTTTCCGTGTGTATGTTCGTGCGCATGTGCTTGCTTACGGTGCATATACGTTTGCGCTTGCACATGTGCACTTGAGTAACTGGTTGCGACAGGCTGCTATTTATAGTAAGTAAGATTATAAGCAGTTTAGACCAATTTAGATCTCTCTCTCTTTTACTGTTGTGCCTTGGTTAGTGGAAACGAGAGACATCTCATAAATTATGATTTGGCTGAGGTTAGAGTAAAATGTCACGGTAACCATTCAGAGTAGAGTTGGGCGGATGTTTACACAAACTCAACCACACGCATAGTTTGCCATGTTAAAATTCCTTAGAATCCAATTTGGATTTTATGGAATTTTTAATTTGTTTCTGATTGGACACAATATCCCGGACAGGATATTTTGACTCTTGCAGAATGCAGTTACCATTCTGTATAGTTTCAATATATTTACTGGCATTGAGTATTCTGTATGTTTACAATGCGTTTTACCTTTTTGACACCTTGCATAAAGGGTCCAAATCTGCAATCTCCTCCATCTCAAGTTGGGCGATCTTCGCGTCAGGGAGGAGTACAAAAGAATAGGAGCAAACCCAGGAGCAGGCCGCCATGAACTAGGCTCACCGCAATGGCCTGGCGCCAAAAAAATGCTGGTCCCTTCTTAAAAGCTGTGAGGAAACCATGACATGAAAGAAAAAATTAAGATTAAGTACAGGGCAAACCCTTGAAAGAAAAAGAGGTTCATAGTCATTATATAAGGGACGCTGTACACAATTAAAGCATACCTGAACTTTCCAAAGCCAAGTTGGTCTTTCCTTCCCTTCCCTCAAACATCTGTGAGTGTGCCAGGGCCTCCATAAGTAAGACGCAGAGAACATCCCTCCTAGGGCCACCGAGGTCAACAGCCTCCTCATCCACGCCAAAGTCATCCGAGAACATGACACACATTTGGAAGGTCGGATTGTAGGACACTCTCTTGAAACCTCTAACAGCACCATCAAGCACAGCAGAACGGTTTATGTTAAATCTGCATTTTTCATGGATGTTAATTTTGAGAGGCAATCGATGGAGCACCTCCTTCGCAGATGTGTCATTTTTAGAGTCCTGCTTTAAAAATTAGAGACTTCAGAGAATAAACGTTAATGGATTATTCTATGTGATCAATGTATTGACATTTACATACTTTCAGCTCTTTGCATAAAACAAAGCAAAGCAACTTAAATCGCTGAAAACTTTACTCATTGAAACAATGTCATATTAAACCAATCACTTACGGATGACTCTTCAAGACTGGCCAATATAGCCTCGTTAACTTTTCTCATCAGAGACAGGTCTGGCATGGCTTCCCATGATTGACCAGGTAGGTGTCATAATTGTCACTGATGAGTGCGGACCGGCTCAATGAATTGTCAGTTTGTAAGTCCTGGGCACTTTGGGGTGGGCGCAGGTAACTGGGCGCTGGTTGTGGGGGCTGTAACGGGGCTCTTGAGGTGGGGGCTGGTAACGGGGCTCTTGAGGTGGGAGCTGGGTCACTGGCACTTGTGGTGGAGGCTGGTTGGCTTCTAGCCCTTGTTTTCGACAGAACCTGCGTATGACTTCTGCAGTTTCCTTCCCCTAGTAGTCATACTGTGCTCATTGGATGCTGACCTATTGTCCTCTTCATCCAACTCCATACTGTCCTCGGAGTCTGTGCTGTCCAACCTAAAAACAACAACAAAAATTAATTAAAAGATTGCGGTAAGCCCACTTCCTAAGTATTACAACCTCTTGCCTACATTCACATTACGAAGAGAGCATGTGTACATAATAAATAATTGATCTATGGTCGTATGGCTCTGTTCTAGGACCTCCTGTCTCTTTCTGTGTGGTTGTGTGATTTGGTTCAGTGTTTAAAAATGTGTGTGTGCGACAAAAGCGGTAACTCTAGAGCAATGCGAGATTGACATTAACTGAGACCAAATACTTATTCCTAACACAAGCCTGTGAAGTTGTGAACTATCATTATTCTGCATAAATTAAATCATTAAAACCCTGGCCTTCTTCACAGTTGTGTTGAAGTTCTATCTGAACTGTTCGACGTTTGTTGGTAATACCTTACCTTACATAGATCATTTGATGGCCTCACATATAGAGCCTTTTGCCTTGAAGATCTTGTGTAGCATAAGGCCGCCAAGTTTTGACCGCTGTGCCAGCTTTGAGAGCAACCAGCTTGCCTCCAACAAGCCATCAACAGTTTCAATACTGTTAAAAATGAGTTGAAAATTATGAAAATTTGTTTGCTAAAATACATCAATGGAATAGCTTTTGATGTGCATTATGTTGAAATTCCAGTATCAGTACCTTGTATCCATAGGAATTTTTTCTTTAAAGGCTTGCTCTATCTCCATGATGACAGTCCGGCTGTTCCAGACTTTGTATTTTCAAATGCATTCAATATGAAGCCTCTATCATGTAGTTTTCTCCGTGTTTTATGTTTACACACTAGGTCCCAAGATGAGCTTGGTAACAATATCACATCCTTTAGGAAGGTAGGGTGGTTGTGGGTTAGAAGTCTATAAAAGAAAACATACATACAGCCATTACCAAACAAATCGACATACAATGCGATTAATGATTGATTCTATTAAATATTAAAACAAACAATGAAGCCTTCCAGGTTCAGTTAGTAAGTAATCTTAAAATTACAATGATGATAAGAGTCAACAATAGGCCATTTTCTTGCTAGGGTCAGCTTATGTTACTTCACTGTACGGAAGCATATTGGTAGATTTTCAGAAATGGCAATATGTTCTGCAATCAACAACTCAATCTGAAATGAAATTGTGCATACTGTATAAATGAAGGAAAATGCATAAATAAGAGAGAAGCTTGCATCATGAATCATCTTAATGGCAAGAGAAACATCATCACCTAGCCAGATGCTTGCAACGGGAGCGTGTCTATGTTTCCCAGGTCATAAGTTCCCCGGGTCTGTTACTTTTTCCCCCATTACTGACAAATTCCGGCCGAGATAACTACCATTGCATGTCTTTACCTTTTGTGGAAGAGGAGAGACGTCGGAGAACCTGACGCAGTCTATTCATATGCTGGTAAACCAACCCCGGAGTATCCAATCCTCTACGAGAGCTCCCCGCGCTACGGCCATCCGGAGGCGCAGAGCTTTTGGCCGTGATATTATTATACAATTATATTATATACTATTATATTCTATCATATAAAGAGCTCTGGGAGTCGCAAACAGCAACAATCACTTTCTCCTCCAGACAGCACTGCACTGAGTTGGCCGGTTGAACGCTGATTGGCTGTTACGTTACACATGTCACTCAGTTGCCATGCTGTTGAACGCCGATTGGCTGTCATCACGCGAATGTCGCGTCAGTTTAAATATTTTTAAAGATAGATAGATTGCGGGAAACATTGGACCCTTTTCTGGGAAAATGGTCCCATGTTTCCCGCTTTTCCCAAAAAGGGTCCTATGTTCCCCGGTATGTATGGCTACAGGGGAACATAGGACCCTTTTTGGGAAAAATCGGGGAACATAGGACCCGGGAACATAGGGATGACCCCCGATTAGTCAGTGCTAACGTCACGACCATGCTAACAGGAATTTGGGGAGACACTGCAGATAGGAGGACGTTAATAAACGTAAAAAGAGTAAAAAGAGTAAAAGAGTCATTGGCTATATTTTAATCAACCTACCTCCTCCTGGTGGATCTCGACGGCCAGCCGCCGAAAATCTGTCTGGTTTGGTAACGGGGTCCTCCGGTAGAACAAGAAGCGCCAGGGCCTGGATTTGCAGTTTGACCCCTGAATAATCTCTGCATCTCAGAGCTCTGCTGGGCCTGGTTTAATTGATGAGAGATGGTGGACAATGTCTCACCAGTTCCCAAAATGTTGTTAAGTAAACCCACAGCTTCTGTGAGTCTCTCTCTTATCCATCGCGAGTGCAAATTGGCGCAGTATTTTGACCTGCCAGAACAGAAACTGCCCCTTCTTCTGTCAGCCAATCAGGAACTGAGGAATGAAACTCCCTCCCGTTTCATTCAAACTCACTTCCGTTTCATTCAAACTGACTTCCGTTTCATTCAAACTCCCTTCCGTTTCATTCAAACTCTCTTACACATACTACTATACTCTCTTACATACACTACTATACTCTCTTACATACACTACTATACTCTCTTACATACACTATTATACTCTCTTACATACACTACTATACTCTCTTACATACACTACTATACTCTCTTACATACACTACTTACTAACTCTCTTACATACACTACTATACTCTCTTACATACACTACTATACTCTCTTACATACACTACTATACTATCTTACATACACTACTATACTCTCATTACATACCACTATTATACTCTCTCTTACCATACACTACTATACTCTCACATACACTACTCTATCTCTCTCTTACACACATTACTATATCTCTCTCACATACACTACTATACCCTCTTACATACACTACTATACTCTCTCATACTTACATGTAAAAGGAGTTTAATAGTGTGTGTGTATGAGTATAGTGGTGTATATGCGAGATTATAATAGTGTGTGTAAGACCAAGTATGAATTCTGTCCCAGGCGGCCCCTCATATGAATTCTGTCCCAGGCGGCCCCTCATATTCTTGTCACACCATTCCACAAACCTATCAACATTACTTTGGTCGATTTTTAACATTTGGACCGTCAACATTTTTTTCCTTTCAAATGAACAAGCATCAACGGACGGAACTAATGTAGGACACCTCGAAGGGAATTATCCCGCTTATACCATGGTCACTTGCCAAAGAAAATAAATTAAGACCATTCATTTATATTTTCATGCGTTTTAATCCAAATATAAGTTTGCGTGTGTGATTCTCAGATCATTCAGCTCTGGGAGCTGAATGAGAAGAATGAGAATCACTCATGAAATGAGGGTACATACCAGTGGCGAGCGGTGACTTTTTACTGTGGTCATGCTGAAGTGTCAATACCATGCACGCCCGTGGGGGGGTATTATATTTTTTAATAAAAAATATAATATGGTTAGTGGAAACAGCTTGTAGTGATCACGTTGGTCCAGAGTAGCCTACATTTGATCACTATAAGCGGTTGATTACTAAAACCAAATTGTTATTATATATTTCACTTATTTTTTTATGGAGAACATCATCTAAATGCCAGTTGTATAGTTTTTCAATGAGAAAAATGTAACGAAGCGGTCGTCAGCGCGATCCTCTCGTCAGCTCCAAACTCACCCGTCTGCACCTCAATCACAGACCACAGCTGGTTTTCCGCACAGCATTTACAGTAACTCACTGACACGTCTCAGATCAGTAGGCGCTGCTGCCGGTGTGTTTTTAAAACGAACTAGGCTAGTAGCGCCGCAGATTTCTCATTCCCCATCTTGTTTGACTGAGAGTGTTTCGAGATGGTTTTCATGAATGAACAGGCAATGTCGCTGTCAGACCGGATCGTTTTGACGGGGAGGTCGGGCCGTATGAGTTTCACTTCTATGCGCGCTGCTGTCAGTGCGTGCCTCTCTTCTCTCTACGCCAATAACCGAAAAAGAGCGCTACGAGGAGATGAACGCAACGATCGATATAAAAGTCGATAGGTTTCATTCATCCATGTTTTTGACAGACACAACAAACAGCAGTGATAATGAGTTGCGCAGCACCGACAGCGCATGTGGCTCAGCCTGAATATAATTAATATTTTCAGCCATTTTGACCAGGCTACACAATGAATGAACTGACAGTTTCCCGCTGAACAATTCCAATAAGTCATTTTTGCGCATGCGCGTTGGCAGATAAGCTGCTTCACTGACAGCTTTTTTGCCATTCAAAACGCTCATCTACAGTAAACACGGCCTTTAGCAACTGTCCTAGTCGGTGTTCACAGTGCGCATGCGCGAAACAAGCTGTCAGCTTTCCAGCTTTTCGCAAGCAAAACGGGACAGATTAGGCACGGATTTAAGACCAAAACAGTAAAACTAAGGTATTGTATAATTGAACACACTGCCAGATTAATATTTTCAATTATTTTTATTGAAGGGCTTGGGCATGCACTGCATTTATAGCTTATTATGACCGCTCGCCCATGGTACATACATAATCTTATATATACCCTAAGCTTTGCATGTACTGCACTGCAGCCATGTATATGTCCACCCCCATGCATGTGGACGGTGCCAGTGGGTCCACTGCTGCATGAAGTCCCGCAAGTTCCTCAGGCCTGAGAAGGTAGTCACTCTTGGGCACATGGACACCACAGTTGGGATCCGGAATGAGGCCACTGTCCTCCCAGTCGATGTGAGGAATGTGTAAATCCTACAGTAAAAGTTGTACATCAGCTAAAGTGAACCGAAACAAACTTGCTAGGGTTTAGATTTAGCTCAGCTAGCAAGTATGGTCGACACACCTTGAAAGCCGCCTGCATGCGCCCAGAATATTATATTCATTATTATATGTTAGCCATGCTAATTATTAATGCAATTATTATAATAACTGCAAGATAATGTTGACAAAGAGCATTTGACAGATATGTACCTCATCAACTTGGTCTTCGGAGGAGTGGTATTGGCCTAAGAACCACAGTTGATTGGGAGTGCGATTTCCCTCTGTTGACAGAGGGTGATTGTCCCAGCCATCCCTGAATTCATCCAGTCTGGCTTGCAAACGTGGAATGAAGACATAGTGACAACAGAAGAGGTTGAGATTGCTAGACAGACACAGCAGGCCATCCTCCTCTGCCTGGTGCAGGGCAGTGTAAAAGAAGCATGTCACTGCTGTGAAGACATCCCACCAGAGCCTTTCAATTCTGTTTAAAGCACATGAAGTCAAAGTCAGCTTAAGTTTTTAATAACAGCATAATTTCCTATTATCACAGCATAGTGATAAAAGAGCAGTTGGTTTTAAGGTATCGACAAATTACACAGATTTTTAAATTAAATCTCACCACCCACATGGACATGAGATGCACATGCACTGCACTGTACTCAGTGTGTCTGTGTGTGTGTGCTTGTAGGCTTTTGCACATGAGCTGGCTCATTTACCGCTGATTGTGGACACTTTTCCCAGCAATAAAGCTGCCTCTTTCTGCTCCTCGTGCTTCAAACATCAGTCGGGCCACATCAATATTCTCGACCCCTTGGTCTCCCCTCACCCTAGTTTAATGAATGGGACAGAGTAGTTAAAGATAAAGCCATTCATGCTATAAAAATGAAGGAGTAGGATGTGAATATGTTTCTACAAGGACAACTTACCTTTGAGGCAAACCAAATCTCTCTACCGCTTCGGTGAAGAAGGACAGGTTTGTTGCTGCCTTGTTGTTGTTTGCAGCATTCAAGTACATTATCTAAGAGTAGGGTACACATGGGGTACAATCAATCTATAGGTCAGTCGATGGTAATGCATTTTCTGGATACATTTTCTTTAGTTTGCAATACATATTTCCAGATTAGTAAGATAATAATAACAAAAATCGAATTGTCTAATAATAACTTAATAAACAGGTATAATTAGAAGTAAAATCAAATGATAATGACCTTCCTTGAGAATCCATCAACACCGCCAAAAATCACAATGTTGTACCTAAGTTGAGAGATAGAAAAGGGAGTAACACTCTTATTTCATAGATTGTGAATCATAACAACAAAGGGGCTGTATTTGAAAAAACAACCAACCTGATTAGCTTGTGGTTGGTGTCAATATGCACTAGTGATCTGGGCCCTGGAACTGAGTATGTCCTGCGAACTACACAACCCAACTGTGTCATTCGCAAGACAATCCCTGCTGTGTCTACTCGATGCATCGATGCCCATACACGATTCCACTGAACTCTTTGTCCTCTTGCTGTTAGCAAGCCAATCATACTTCTGTACCCAGCATTTGGGTTTCTTGAAAGGATTTCGCGAACAAGATCATCGAGCTCAGCATCGCTCATCTGACTGTACATCTCTCTCACAGAAAGATCCCAGTCAGCCATGCGCCTGTGCATGGTCGACCTTGATGCCCCAAACAGTCGCGCAATGCAGCTTACATTCTGTCCCATCTCCAGAAGCTCGATCACATGGTCCCGGTCAATTATGAAACGGGGGCGGCCAGCATTACCCATCTCCATGCGAACGATCCTCTGAGTGGGATTTCTGAAGGAGACTAGACGGTGCAGCTCAACAAAAGCATCCATCACTGCTTGAGGAACTGGAATCTGGGTTGACAGAGCTGACATGATGACCATCTCCTGAGCACAGATGAATTGGAGATGATCTCTGGCCCGATTTAAGCAATCTACAAGCTTATCTTCCAGTCTTCCCAACAAATGATCGACAACTGTGTCCTAGGGAGGAAACAAAAAAAGTTGCACAAAATGTCTAAGTTGTATTGAGCAACAATGAAAATGGGATATGTACTATGGCAATGTTTCCTATAGGCCAACTGTATAAATTGGGATGACCAGGTTTGTCTGTTCACAGAACTGGGATATCAGGATAATAAATATGTGCATATTAACAGTAATTAAGTACATGAAAATGCCATTTTGACTTTTCTAATGTTGTTTTCTGTAAATTAGTAAATTGCTTGCGTCTTCTCCCCTTTGCTCGCATGCATTTACACTATTATCCTCAAACTGACCACAATTGTTATTGATTTCCCACTCGTGTTTTTCATTTCCCTCCTCCAATATCGTTAGAAATACTAAACGTGTTATCCCTGCCCATCCATACCATCTTTCCATATACTAACAACATTGTATGTGAAAGCAGTCTTTTAAAAAATCACAATCTATGACTCATAATAATCTTCAATACTATCTTCACGCTTTTTGGGGGGGAAATACATGGGATTACATGAACCACATGACCACCGTTCTACTCTTCCATATGGCTCTGGGCATATGCTCAATACAACACATTTAAGCATGCAGTGCCCTGTTGAGACATGCTATTTCTATTAAGTCCTGTTGCTTGCACAAGAAGTCAACCTTATTATATTATGCATTCAAAATAAGAACTTACACGAGATTGTGTGGATTGCTGCATGCCAAACTGGCATATTATTTCAGACCAATTCAAAAGTGCCAAAGGCTATGCGGCAGCGGCGACCTTCCCGAGGCTTCGTCAAGTGCTCAATCGACAAGCATGAGTAGCCTATCTATCTGGCGATCGCGTAGCAAATTGTCATTATACCGGTTCAAACCAGCGCTTAAAACATTTTCGAATCATTTGGGCGATTCAAACTATTTTTTAAATCTTTTTTTGAGCAACTTCACACTGGCAGCGCCGGATCCAAGACATTTCTGAACTTATGTTATGGCGACCATTAAAATACATTGAAGGACATTTGCGGCATGTTCATGCAATACTTTGGGGGGAATTCACTTGAACAAAGTAATTTCATTTAACATAATGTAGGAGACCCACCTCTGTTCAGTCGGACGCCCTCTTCACTTCTCCAGAAAGAAACGCATCCCTGCCGGCGATTTTCATTGGATTAGGAAATTATGGGCGGAACTATTTGTCCCGCCCACGGACAAAATCTGGCCTACGGCTGCGGATACGAATACCTTTGCTACACATTTACCACCTAGGCGTGTTGCAAAACTACCTGCAAAAAACCCCACAGCTGAGACTTGCAGGAGCAGATTCGAGCAGTTGTAAAACGAATTCGTGCTCGCTCATTAAAATGCTGAATTAACATAGGGTTCTTTATCATTTTATTTATGAGGAAATTTTTCACAGATGTGCAACTTCTGATGCATTAGTTCAAATTTGGGTTTACGAATGCACACCTTTTGGGCATGTTCTCAGATTATTAAACACGGGTGTGCGAATGTGTTTTGCACCAACTGCACTGCAATAATTGTAGCAAAAAGATTTGTGCACCTGTAACACAGATTTGCGTACTCGTAGACCCTATTTTGTGTTTACAATGGTAGAAAAAATATTTACGACTTCAAATGTACTGTTACACATTTGTGACTTTAGAGTACACATGCAAAATAAATATATACGACTTCAAATTTACTGTGACTTTAGTGTACGCATTCAAATTCTGCAGTTACAGGTGCTAAAGACTTTTGCTACAATAATACCTTCATATCCGCTTGACGTTAAGTGAGGAAGACCGAGAGATGAGACAGGAAAAGCGAACAAATAGACTTGAAGAGTGAACAAATAGACTTGAAGAGTGAACGTAGAGACTTGAATAGCGAACATAGACTTGAAGAGTGAACATAGAGACTTGAAGAGAAACGAAGAAAAGGATATCACGGAAGAAATAGAAGATACAGAGGAAGATTTGACGATACTTAGAACAAGAGGACTTTGCATTGGAGCTGAACACTGGAAAGGAGACCATTCACTACGTGCATGAGAGAGGAAGAGTCCTGACTGGTTTTCGTACACCCCGTTCTGAGAGAGCCCGGATCCACGCTGAAGCAGACTATCATCGACTAGGCCCTACTCAAGAACGTTTGGCCGTAGCGGTAGTGGTAGGAACAGAACGCCCCCTTTTATATTCAATGAGTGCACTCAAAGACTTGCTGGGTACCCATTTTATTTAGTTTGCTATTTTTCTTGGGGACCTCTTTTGGGTTCAGTGTTTTGAGTTCAGTGTTTTGAGTTCAACGTTTTAGGTTCAGTGTTATTGTTATTGAGTGAATAATCTTTCATTGATTCAGATTGATCGTTAGATAAAAGGTCAAACGTGCCTCACTGTGTCTGTGGGTTATTCCTTTAATCAGAGTTCCTTAAAGAATACAAGCCAGTCTCCTTATAACCTGGAATTGATGCACCACTGCATTGTTATATTACCTGTAACAATACAGTTGGCGTTTTAGGGGTGCTTGTCCCTGCTGTTGGGTATGGACACACCCTGCTGCTCCTCCACATGTGAAGTTCCTAACAGAAAAATAAAGTTCTTTGAATTTAATTGACTACATCATAGTATTACATAATCAATGTAATAGTTGTCTTATGAGGCGACTCTACAGGAAGCAGCTATTCTTGACTCTTAGAGAACCACATGAAGCTCTGCTGAATCTACTTCTCTTCCTGCGTCTCATATGACCTGAGTATCGCTGAACATTGGGACCATTGATGTCAACATCTTTGTACAGCGCTCCACCATAACATGTACATCTTCTCCACACTGTCCTCACCATAACATCACAAATGTACCTAAGTATATGAACTATACGTAACCTGGTTCCTGATTGATGCTCTCTACTGCTGGGTATTCGCTGAGCAACATGGAGGCCTTCATCTTAAAGAAACACAAACAGTCATTATAGCCGTACGTTCACACCAAACGCGAAATTTGTCGCCCGTTCGCGTTGTCGCCGAAGTTTTGTCGCGCCACATATCATAATCTGTCGCTGTGCAAGTTTTGTCGAATTTGTCGCGCCACAACTTGAAACCAGGTCCTCCATTTCACAACCATGTCCGACATAACGAGCATTGCATGTCTTTACCTTTTGTGGAAGAGGGAGAGACGTCGGAAAGCCCATCGGTTTATGGTTCATGATAATCCTTCCGTACAGAGCCTGCGCAAATTTTCAACCGTCTTTCTGCAGGAGCTCCGTCTGGATGACAACCGCTTCCATCGCAGTTTGAGCTTTGAGCGGGAAGTGAACGGCTACGTCACTCAAGGGGAGTGAACGCTGATTGGCTGTAATCACGCCGTCATCAACGCGAAATTCGCGGTCAAAGTTGAAAAATTTGAACCCGAGCGAATTGGTCGCGCCACAAATCCACGTGAACGCGCTCACCAGAAGACGGCGAAAGTGTGGCGCGACAAATCAACATTTGTCGCCAGTTTTCTCTCGCGAAAATTTCGCCCGATACGCGTCTCTACGTTCACTTTGTATGGGATCTTGTCGCCCCATCGCGTTTGGTGTGAACACAGGGTAAGGCCACAAAACCAGCAAAGGGAGACAGTTGCTGCTTCTACGGAGGACAATAAGTAGCGACGGTGTTCTCAAGATACAGAAGACGACAGTTAACAGAGATATATACGCTACCTTTCCTTCTGCAGCAGAGATGACCGAGGATAAGGGGGACACAGGATGACCAGCAGCATCCAGCACGGTCCACAGTCTGTAGCACCAGAGTTTCGAACAGCTGCAGGAAAGGCATGAAATACATATATACAGTATGTATATATATATATATATATATTAGGGCTGTCAAACGATAAATTTTTCTAATCGCGATTAATCGCATTTTTCCCATAGTTAACTTGCGATTAACCTCTATTAAAAATATTATATATGGCGCTTTGTACGTTCAACACTCCAAAGTGTTGAAAGTCCAAGCCAAAGTGTTATAATCTCTAGACAAGCAACTTTTAGACCAGACCTAGTAGGCCTACCTAAACATAACACATGATGCATGAAACTCACACAGAATTGAAACGAATTGCATCCAGTGGAAATTGCCCGTTACTTTGCTACGCCTCTGCCTGGCCATGTGCATTTGTTGACAACAGAAGCCGTCAAAAAATCAATACATCGCCACATGCATTTGTTGACAACGAAGCTGTCAAAAAAATCAATTCATGGCCATGTGCATTTGTTGACAAAGAAGCCGTCAAAAAATCAATGGATGGAGCTGTGGATATATGTTAGACTGTGTATATTTGTGTAGCAACCAACTTGAAGGTGCCTTACCACCACCTATTGGACTGGAGGTCCCACACTCCAGGGCCGCGATTAACAGCGACTAAAAAAATGTAACGCGTTATTTTTTTTAATTAATCGCATCGCGATTAACGCGTTAACTCTGATATATAGCCCTAATATATATATATATATATATATATATATACACACACTGCTCAAAAAAATAAAGGTAACACTTTATTATTTATTATTATTATACTTTTTTAACAACACAATGTAACTCCAAGTCAATCACACTTCTGTGAAATCAAACTGTCCACTTAGGAAGGAACACTAATAGACAATCAATTTCACATGCTGTTGTGCAAATGGAATAGACAACTAGTGGAAATGATAGGCAATTAGCAAGACACCCCCAATAAAGGAGTGGTTCTGCAGGTGGTGACCACAGACCACTTCTCAGTTCCTATGTTTTCTGGCTGATGTTTTGGTCACTTTTGAATGCTGGTGGTGCTTTCACTCTAGTGGTAGCATGAGACGGAGTCTACAACCCACACACGTGGCTCAGATAGTGCAGCTCATCCAGGATGGCACATCAATACGAGCTGTGGCAAGAAGGTTTGCTGTGTCTGTCAGCGTAGTGTCCAGAGCATGGAGGCGCTACCAGGAGACAGGCCATTACATCAGGAGACGTGGAGGAGGCCGTAGGAGGGCAACAACCCAGCAGCAGGACCGCTATCTCCACCTTTGTGTAAGGAGGAACAGGAGGAGCACTGCCAGAGCCCTGCAAAATGACCTCCAGCAGGCCACAAATGTGCATGTGTCTGCTCAAACAGTCAGAAACAGACTCCATGAGGGTGGTATGAGGGCCCGACGTCCACCACAGGTGGGGGTTTGTGCTTACAGGCCCAACACCGTGCAGGACGATTTGAGGCAATTTGCTAGAGAACACCAAGATTGGCAAAATCGCCACTGGCGCCTCTTTTGCTCTTCACAGATGAAAGGCAGGTTCACACTGAGCACCATGTGACTAGACACGTGACCAGAGTCTGGAGACGCCATGGGAGAAACCGTTTCTGCTGCCTGCAACAATCCTCCAGCATGACCAGTTTTGGCGGTGGGTCAGTAATGTTGTGGGGTGGCATTTTTTTGGGGGGCCGCGCAGCCCTCCATGTGCTCGCCAGAGGTGGCCTGACTGTCATTAGGTACAGAGATGAGATCCTCAGACCCCTTGCGAGACCATATGCTGGTGCGGTTGGCCCTGGGTTCCTCCTAATGCAAGACAATGCTAGACCTGATGTGGCTGGAGTGTGTCTGCATGTCCTGCAAGACGAAGGCATTGATGCTATGGACTGGCCTGCCCGTTCAATAAGCAATGTAACGCAAGTGTTGTACACTTCTTTGTTATTTGGATATCCGTTCTGCTGTTGGTGTTATGGCGCATAGCACGTCTGTTCTTTGACGTCTCTGGTTTCCACAACAAGACTGTTGTTGGGGTTATCTCAGCCATGGTTGAGAAGGAATTGGGGGGGAAAGGAACTTTGGCTTTGAGTCCCTGAATTACATGAACTGCGACATGGAGGAGAAAGGCATCGTCTCCCGCCGGAGCCAGTGGCGGAACTAGAGTTTTATACATGGGGTGGCCAGGGGGTGGCCATGGCTACTTCAGGGGGTCCATAGACCATGACTGAAAATGTGTGTGTAACCCTAACATGGCATCTAAGGAGCATGAATGAATCCTATGATTGCTGATTCGACGTAGAACCGCGAGTTCTACAATGTGGCAGATAATGTGGTCTACTAGGGTTACTTCACTAGATTTATTTAACATACTATGGGTCATAGCCCCAGTGTGTCTTCCAGCTCAGCTTCAATTTCTCTCTCTCGTCACACACACCACACCAATTAGTCGTGTTCAACATCCCAAAAAATATTTTCAGAAAATAAAGCTCAAGCAACAAAGGAGATAAGATAGCATTTGTGTGTGACATGTGCTTATTTATTAAAGTAAATGTACAAAAAACACTGAAAACATACAAAGGTATGACCAACTTGTACAGACCTCTCTGATTCCCCCCAACCCCCCAATTCACAACAATCTTGTTTTTTTGTCGTCTGACGAAAACACAAGAAATTGCTTCGCCAAAAAATTATCAAGTCAGAAAAGGAGAGCAGAAAAATAAAAATTAATTGTTGGGCCACCCGCCCACAAAAATATTCAAAGCCCAAAGACCTAATATATATACAAATATTAACGAAGGAGTACAAAGTGCAGGTTTTAATCATGAACAGAGGGACCGCCAAAGTGCCAAATGATCCTAGGTAGATTAATATAGCATAATTCCTAGCGGTCGGTTGCGGGTGAAGAATACGGCGCAAAATGATCATTCGACAGAGACTCATGCCACTTGTTTGAGGGAGCTCAAGCCCTCGCCTTGTGACTCATACCACTGAGAAATTCCAAGGTGACTTAACCTGTCATCAGCCATTGTGTCCCTAAGAGTGGGTTTCTAATCAGTGTTAATAGAGCCGAGAAGCTTTCTTCGCAAGAAGCACTGCTGACTGGTGTAACAACAGAAATCTTAGAAAGTCGAAATAGCTCATGGATGACTTCTTTATAAGGTTTTAGATACAACACACAAGTCAAGGGAGAGTAGACGGTCTGTCCCATTATCCACTTTTCTCTCTACTATCAAAGAGCTGCTTGGTTTTGATTAAACCTCATGTTTGAGTCCTCTAAACTCAGACGCCAAAGGTCGTGAGCAAAGGCTAACAGAGGCTCCTCATTCAACGAAATGGTTTGGTATAACACTTCGTCGGGTGTGAGAGACTGCGAGAGCCCTTGCATTATCTCTCGGGCAACTTCCTTATATTACACTAAAATCTGAATGCTGAGCAGTCTCTGCGCTGTGAGACAGAGAAGCACCATGAATAACACACAAGATAGCTCTTCCGGAAGGCCCTCACATCACTGCGGTCACCATTTCTCTGTCCTACAGTGCTCATTCAATCGAAGAGTCACGTATAAATCCTAGAAGCTGGTTTACTGAGTCTTTTACACAATTGTCTGTACA
>OLKM01004481.1:12500-22095 GCA_900291075.1 Melanogrammus aeglefinus | reverse complement strand
ACAAACACACACACATGGACATCCTCTCTCTCACACGCACACACACACACACACACACACACACACACACACACACACACACACACACACACACACACACACACATGTGTCTCTGTGTGCACGTGCATAGACACATAGACACACAAATGCACACACAAGCACACACATACAGAAACTGACATCCTCTCACACACACAGACACACACACAGCACACACTCATGCACGCAAACAACAGGCACACACACATGTATTCTTGAGTCAGAGTGAGCAATTCTGAATAGAAGAGCAGAGGTCATGGAGGTCAAGTCAGTCCCGCTAACATTTTGTTGTTGTTTACTGTCTGGAGCCAACACAGGACACACACCCCTCTGTAGCTGTGCCTGTCACCCAGCCAATCGGAAATCATTAGAGCTCTCGGAGACTTAGCCAATAAGAAGAACATATGACAGTATGTTTTATCTGTGGGCTAAGCCAATTGGAATTCATTATGATAGTACAAGTTTGGTCTGCAGGCTAAGCCAATAGGAATTCATTATTAGAGTACAAGTTTATCTGTGGGCTAAGCCAATAGAAAGCCATTATGATGGAGCATGTTTTACCTCTAGGCCAATAGGAACTCATTACGACGGTACATGTTTTACCTGTGGGCTCAGCCAATAGAAAGCCGCGCTGATGGAAGATGTCGAGGCTGCGGGCCAATGAGAGGTCCCTCAGCCGTGTTTGGTAGAGGAGATGTTTTATGGTCTGTCCTCGGGTGACGGCCGTGGTTAGAGGAAAGATAAACCACATCACACCAGACCCAGCACCCAGCCCGGCCTATTGTTCTGGGACACGTGGGTGTGTGTGACTGTTTTTCTTTATGTGTTTCTACATGCGTGTAACTGTGTGTGTGTGTCTGTGTGTGCACGTCTGAAGGTGTCTGCGTGTGTGCTTGTGTGTGTCTGGATGTGCATGTGTGAGTGTGTTACCCATTGTTCTTGGCTTTGACCATGTGTCCATGTGTGTGTGTGCGTGTGTGTCTGTTTGTGTGTCTGTGTCTGTGTGTAAGTGTCTGTGTCTGTGTGTGTGTCTGCGTGTGTGCGTATGTGTGTGTGTGTGTGTGCCAGCTGCTAGCTGGGACAGCTCCACCACGTCATTAATCAAAGGGAGAATCAGCCAGCGGTACACGTGCTCTCTTTCTGTCCCTCTCCGTCGTTTCTCCACCCTGCTGTGAAAGATTGGACTGTTCATACCGGGAATACACCTGGGACACACACACACACACACACACACACACACACACACACACACGCGCGCCCACGCACACATAGCTCACACGCACTCTTATAAGCTCGCACACACACACACACAGACACACACACACGCACACACACACACACACACACACACACGCACACATAGCTCACACGCACTCTTATAAGCTCACACACACACACACACACACACAGACAAACTCGCACGCACCACACACTCACACACGCTCAAACACATATACTCTCACACACACGCACGCACACATCCTCAGACACACACACACACACACACACATACACACACACACGCGCGTAGGAAACATGCTGGGACATAAAAGCATCTTGTGAAAAGCGTCAACGTTGTAAATGGACACCAGCAAAAATGCACACATGCATAATTACACACATATCTGCATGCAGGCACATTCCCCCACAAACACAAACGCACGCACGCACAAAAACGTTCTCTCACACACACACACACACACGCGTGTACTCTTGTATGCACACACGCACTCTCAATCAAACACACACCTTCAAACACATACACACATTTGTGCACTTCCCTTCGCACGCACACAAATCCTTTCACAAACACACCCACACACTCTCTCCGTCACTTCCACACAGAGACCCACGCAACCCCCCCCCCAAGCCCCCCGAGCCCTCCAGCCCCCCGGGGGGGCAGCGAGGAGGAGGCGTACGGTCTGCGCAGGCCCCCCCTGTAATCATGTGGAGCAGACGCACACCGTAGCATCAGCAGCATCCACCAGCGGCCTGCTTCATGTGATTTATTACACTCTCCCTCACACGCACGCACACCAAACACACACACACACACGCACACGCAAACAGACACACGTACGCTCAAGCATACACTCACACAGATACAAACACACACACAGGAAAACACAGAGACACACACACACACAACAGACACAAACGGACATAATCAAACACACACCAGCTACACACACTTACACACACGCAGGTTTGAATCTCCTGATGTCCAGGTGTACGTTGGTGGCTTCCTGCTGTATATGTGCTGGTTGAACATAATGAGGTCGGCTGAGCGGACCTAATCGGGTCTGACTCGACGCAGCTGAAGACTGCACGAGCTCGGAAAGCCTGTGTACATTGGGACACGCGCACCCGCACACACACACACACACACACACACACACACACACACACACAGCACACGCACACGCACACACACACATACAGGAATACACACAGGAACACACACACACAAAATAAGACACATACAGGAACACACACAGAGAACACACACACAAAATAAGACACATTCAGAAACACAAACACAAACACACAGGAACACACACTCACACACACACACACACACACACACACACACACACACACACACACACACACACACACACACACACACACACACACACACACCACACACACACACACACACACACACACACACACACACACACACACACACACACACACACACACACACACACACACACACACACACACACACATACAGGAATACACACAGGAACACACACACACAAAATAAGACACATTCAGAAACACAAACACAAACACACAGGAACACATACTCGTACAGGAATACAAAAAGGAAAACACGGGAACACACACACACAAAAGAAGACACATTCAGAAACACAAACACACACACACACACACACACACACACACACACACACACACACACACACACACACACACACACACACACACACACACACACACACACACACACACACATCTCATTAACCGTACTGTTCTACGTCCACAGACAGGCACGGCTGCCTAGCTTCTTTGTGACGCGGCCATTTTAAACAGTGGCTGCCAAGCAATACCCTGGGAAGACATATCCCTCTATGAGGGGCAGATTGGGGTCATGATGATATGAGTATTATTAGGGGTAGGCCTTAAATTTGAACTACAAGCTTTAAGCGAGTGAAAGACTTTTATTCCATTTAGAGGAGGGTGTCCAAGGAAAGAGAGACAGACAGACAGCGAAGAGAGGCGGGGGGCCGCGTGGGGAATGGTACCTCAGTTAGTAGCATTGAGCAGGCGTGCAAGATCCTGTTTCTTCTTCAAAGCAGTGCATTATGGATGTCATGGTTTTTCTCACGTGCAGTTTCGTTCGTGGATACATTCTTTGATCCTACATCAAGTACATCCAGGTTCCTGTCTTAATAGTCTGTTAGAACATGTGTCATGTGTCACGTGGTCTGTGTCACACTGGTGTCATGTGTACAATGTGTCACTACATATTATGTACGGAATGTGCATCATGTGCTACGTTTTCTGCGATGCATGTACTCAGTATACTGGCATTTAAGCAATAGCATCTAGCAAATTCTGGGTAGGCGTCTTATCCTAGCTATCTTCTTGTACCATACTAGGGAACTAGGTTAACCTAGCTACTGTAAGTCCTTGGCCTTTATTTCCTATGAATATCTGGTACTGTATTGAAAGAGATCTTAGATGAGTTGCCCATCTTACTGACAAATGCATTATTGTGAGTCACTTGGGATAAAAAGCGTCTGTAGACGCGCCCATATGTTAATGTATAAAACGTGTGTGCCTTTTACCGCGCGCGGTGCGGTCATCTAAAGTGCATTTTGTGCGAGTGTGTGTGGAGGTTTAAGTCACTCCCACAGCGCCATCTCAAACTGCTCCAGCCACTTCTTCTTCAGCTTCTTGGTTTTGAGGAAAAGATGTAAGACCGCACTTCCCAAACGACTCCACAGGAGAAACACGTGGGATCACTACTTGTGAAGCGCAACACGGGAAAACCACAAATGAGGGTGGGAACACAACACGTTTACTTTAAGTCGACAATATTATGCCACAGTGTTGAGTGTGATTAGCCGTTACAAGCCGGTTTTAAAATCTGCTCTAATCATTACACACACACACAACACACACACACACAGCACACAACAACACACAACACAACACAACCACACCACACACACACACCACAACACACACACACACACACACACACACACACACACAAACACAGTATCTGGCGGATAACAGATAATAGAGAGTGAGTGGAGAGTGAAGAGTGCCTTCACTTGTTGTCCTTCTTCCCTGAGGCCTTCGTCCTCGCAAGCTGGTAGTGTTGTGATTAGCTCGATGATCTCCTTCAGCTCAAACATGGTCGCCTTGCTACTCTCATTCTTGCACAACGAAATCAGGCCTTGTCGAAGAGGAACGCGCTACCTGACACACAAGGACAGGGTGGTGGCTGGCGTTCCGTCAGATACTTCTCGAGGGGGGGAGGGTAGAGTAAAGCGTGAGAGCAGTACAGCCATCCGTGTCTGTCTAATCACACTGAACACACTACACACATACACAACAACAGCACACACAACTCACATACACAGGGGAACACACATGCAGACACACACTCACGGACAGAGACACGCCACACACACACACCTGTCTGTTGTAGACTTTTTTTTTCTGTACTGCAGATCTTCAGGCTCTTCCCGATCAATCTTAGGCCGACCGAACAACGCTAGAGAGAGCACTGCGTCTGAGAAAGAGAGGCGAATATATATTGTACATTTTTACAATACTTAATAAAACAACACCACTTTAATTGACAGAGAATTGTATGACTAGATCTTTTTGACGTTAAATGTTTTGATGATTATTTGTCTGGGAACTCACCATTTGATAATCTACATAGACAATGGATAGGTGGTGTTCTGTCTGGATGATGTTCATTTGTCTCCTGTGTCTCACCTCGTTCCAGACACTTTGGAACCAGTCCTGGGACACAACACACACCTTCACACGCAACCATACACAACCCTGATTTGAAGAAAATGACCGACTTTCCACACCACACACACCCATATTGACACAGTTAGATCACATGTCAGGTTGAACGTTTAACGTGAATTGCCTGTCTCCCGTCCGTCCAAGGTGGTCTCCTCTCCATCATGGCGTCCAGGGCTAGAACGCAGTTCTCCTTGGCTGTGGGGTCAGTGGTCTGCTTCAACACAGCTCCTGGGAGGGGGTCAAACAACAGCTGGACCCTCAGCTGCATCATCCCTCAGGCTGGTGGATGAGACACTCAACCTCTAACGTAACCAAATGAATGCAGGGTGTTACAACAAACGTCCCCCCAAAGTGAATGTGCCCCACACACACACAAACACACACAACCAGAGTACACACGCACGTACAAACACACACACGCTCACGCATGCACGCACAAACGCACGCACGCACACACGCACGCATGCAGGCATTGCATGCAGCACGCACTCACACACACCTGTAGCAGTAGATGATACTTTAGAACCCTCTGTATGGGAACCATGAGTAGATCTCTCAGAGAAAAACGCCCACTGTTTGCTCTTTTGGAACACTCCTGGAAGAGAGAGAGAGAGAGAGAGAGAGAGAGAAAGAGAGGGAGAGGAGAGAGAGAGAGAGAGAGAGAGAGAGAGAGAGAGAGAGAGAGAGAGAGAGAGAGAGAGAGAGAGAGAGAGAGAGAGAGAGAGAGAGAGAGAGAGAGAGAGAAAAGTGAGAAAGAGAGAAAAAGAGAGTGAGAGTAGAGAGAAAGGAAAGAGAAAAGAAAAAGAAAGATAAAGAGAGAAACAGACACAGAAAGAGAAAGAGAAACAGAGAGAAAGAGTTATTTTCTCGTTGCTTAATTTTCGATCTACTTCTTCAATGTAAATCAGTGTTTCCCCCAGTACTGTGTTGTCAAGTTGGCCGCCTTAACAACAATCGCGCCCCGCCAATGTATAGATAAAAAAAACCTTATAAATATTTTTTAATTATTATGCATTAACAAAGTAGAAAACTCTCGTAGGGAAAGGAAACATACTTCCATCAGGTGTAAAAAATAAAGATCAATAATGCATCAGTAATACTGTTGCAACAATGGTCGTGCCATAAGGCTTTTTGAATGGAATTGAAACGGAGACATTTTCTGGGGGAAACACTGTAAATGTTTATCTTCAATGACAATAAAGCACTTTTGAAATTAATTGAGAGAAATAGAGATCAAGAAAGCGAGAGGAATAGAAAGAGAAAATACTGCACATTTAGCATGATAAATGACAAACATAATCAATATCATCATTAGTAGCGTAAGCCTTTTGAACGTGTGAACCTGTGTGTTCACCTCACCTCTAATTTCATCTTGACGTCTTCCCTGGTGGAAGAGATCTTCTCCAGGTGCTTTGACGCAGACTCCACCAGACTGCAGTACCGGCCATACAGTAAGAGCCTTTAGACACATGATTACAGACATATCATTACAATCACTGACAGCAGAGTATAAAACACAAAGGATGACTATAAATGGTGTATAAGCAATTGACAACCACAACTTCTTCGTCTGTCTGTCTGTCTGTCTGTCTGTCTGTCTGTCTGTCTTAATTGATTTTGAGTGTGTGTGTGTGTGTGTGTGTGTGTGTGTGTGTGTGTGTGTGTGTGTGTGTGTGTGTGTGTGTGTGTGTGTGTGTGTGTGTGTGTGTGTGTGTGTGTGTGTGTGTGTGCATACATACCTCTCTTTGTAGTTGATGAAGATCTGATAGAGGTTTTCAGCTCCATGATGCTGAATAGAGATTTGGAGTTCCAGCAGTAAGCTGGAATGGGTCTGAAGCTAGAGCCTACCCAGAAACACACCACACACACACACACACACTACTCACACACAGCTAGAACACACACACACACACACACACACACACACACACACACACACACACACACACACACACACACACACACACACACGCACACGCACACGAACACACACACACACTCAAAATCAATTTGTGGGAGAAAAAGGCTTTTTGTTTTAAACAGTAGAAAAATGCAGTAGAAAAATGTCATTGTACAGGTTTTACATTCCCTATATCTTGGTACACTTTGTTGGAAGGCAATTCTGTTGTGTGTGCTCACCGGCATATTAATGAGATACTCTCTATGTCTTGAGGCTGTAGAAACTTCTGGAGGGGTTTCACGAAAGTGCTACACATTAAAAAAAAAGTACAATTGTTTCCTTTTGAATAAATGAAGAGAACAAGCATTGCGTCCAAATTCAAATCCTTCACATTTAAAATTCATGGTTTTTTCATGCAGGAAGTGTATAAAATACAGGAGATTATTACAGGAGAGTGTTTCGTACCAGTTAATATTGACTGCCAGCGTAAGCCGAGAGTACTTTTCCTCTGTCTGTCTGATCTCCTGTAGACAGCATTCTCTCTTGTCTACTTTCTTCTGGGGAGGAATGCACAGACACACACATACACAAACACACACACACACGCACGCGCGCGCACACACACACACACACACACACACACACACACACACACACACACACACACACACACACACACACACACACACACACACACACACACACACACACACACACACACACATCCATCCATACATCCACATACACATGCACACACACACACCCACACACACATACAGAGATCAGATAAACTCACCACAAAACCTCAACAGTCAACCGTCACCGTGAGATTGGATTAATAGTGGGCGGCATTTGACTCAGGATTTAGAGCAGGTTGACTGTCAACCGGAAGGTTACTAGTTTAAACTAGGTGTGTTGGGCTAGCCCTAACTGCTACCAAGAAGCCTGCTGTCTCGCCTTGTGTATGGTGTGCATCATGCCCGTCGGTGTGTGTGTATGAATGGAGGGAATGTTGCTGGCAATATTGTGGCAATTAAAGTTGCTTTTGAGTGGCCAATGGCTAGAAAAGCGTTCTACAAATGCAGTCCATTTACCATAATGAATCAGGTCATTGTTGTGATATACTTGGTGTCATTCACATCCTCTCCTTCTTAAATCAACCACTTCAATATGGATCTTTTTCAAAATGATCATGATCAATAACAATTTCAGGATTCACTGATAGACCAATTTATCTGTTATCTAAATTTACGATACAAATATTGGAATCTTAGATATTGCATCACACATCAATCTGTATGGTTGATCAATATTAATATTATAATCTTTAAAACGGCAAGAAGGGACGCAGCAATCATCGTTGTCAATATTAAACAAATGGCTAATGCAAAGTAGAGTTTAATCTTCCAACAGTTCAGTTCATTGGGGGTTTCCATTTGATTTCCGAAGATAAAACTTGTGTCCAATCTGTGAGGAGAAGAGTGTGTTCCTCCACCGCCTCAGGAACCTGCTCTGTCCTCATGAGGTCTTCATAGATCTCATCCCCCTCATTGTCATCGTCCTCCACAAAGTCATAAAGATCGTCATCCTCTTCCGCCGTATCACTGATCCACGCGCACACACACACACACACACACACACACACACACACACACACACACACACACACACACACACACACACACACACACACACACACACACGCATGGGCACACACACACACACGCGCAGACCAACCGCACATGCAAACGCACACACAAATGTACACATGCAGACATATGCATGCTCACACGCACAAAAACACACACGCACACACAGACACACACAATGGGCGCACAGACATACAAACACACACAAACACACAGACGCACACAAACACAAAGGAATGGAAGCCTTTATTCCAATTATTCACAAGAAATACATGCTCTATATTCAATACATTATACTGCAATATATATATATACACATATATATATATACAGTATATATGTGTCTCAGAGGATTTTAAGGGTAAGTCTTTGAATATTCAGCAAGAATTCATGGCTTTAAAACAACTGTTAATAAACTGTGGGAAAAGCCACACTCATTTAGCCCAGCCTATGAAATTAACTACCCCCCCCCTCCCACACACAGACACACACAGACACACACACACACACACACACACACACACACACACACACACACACACACACACACACACACACACACACACACACACACACACACACACACACATGCTGTCTTGCATTAATTAAACAAGCAAAACACAATTAAGAAGTTCACAACAAAATGTTCTGTGGCTTGCATATCAAACCATCGTTTAATTATTACTATGTGTCTATGCCAGCGGAAACACTTACTCTATCTGGTCGGACAAGCTGCTGTACGTGTCATCATCAGGGGTACAGCCATGGTGAGGAAATGGCCTGGAGATTAGTGTGTGTGTGTGTTTGCATGGAAAAAGGAAAAAAGGGTTTGTACAGAAGGGAAGTACACAACATTAATATTAAGACAAATTATTACTCTATCCACTGATGAGCACTGAGCAATATTTTCTATTACCAAACCCACTAATTATTCTCTTTCTAAACGGGTTTCTTTGGAGTACATTGTAGGTAAAGTAAC
>OLKM01004481.1:0-10000 GCA_900291075.1 Melanogrammus aeglefinus | reverse complement strand
GGTAGCCATTTTTTTGTACTAGTTTACACAGCTTTGGATAATGCTGATTGTGTACAGTGATATAAATCACAGTTTCAGACTAAGACAGTAAGGCAGGCAAAGCACTGGATCGTTCAGATAAACGTATACATGATGCCCCTTGCTTTCTACTAGTGAACCACCAGTGAAGTATGAGGTAAGCACAACTTGAAAAGGCTTTGTTGAGAGATTGGAGCAGGAAACAACCTATCTCTCCTTAAGCTGTATTGAACGCACTTAAACCGCCTTTCCGATGTTGGTTTTAACATTGGTTGACTACTTCTCACGTGTAACAGTTCAGGCAGAGGAAACACCTATCCAACCATGAGGTTCTAACAAGCATTTTTCAAATTACGACTTTTAGAGAGATGGAAAATACTGTTGTGACCAAGGCCTCTGTCTCACGGCAGAGATAAGCGACCAGAGATTATCAGCCAGATGTCCTCCCATCTCTTATCGGAGAGCCAATGTTGTATTTTTACAGATATGTCTAGTATGGAAATATCCTATGGAAATAGAGCAGGAAGATGAACGGTGTCTCTATGCCTGTATGTGTGTGTGTGTGTGTGTGTGTCTCTGTGTGTTTGTGTGTGTGTGTGTGTGTGTGTGTGTGTGTGTGTGTGTGTGTGTGTGTGTGTGTGTGTGTGTGTGTGTGTGTGTGTGTGTGTGTGTGTGTGTGTGTGTGTGTGTGTGTGTGTGTGTGTGTGTGTGTGTGTGTGTGTGTGTGTGTGCTCCTGTGTGTGTGTGTGTGTGTGTTTGTGTGCATGCATATGTGTGTTACCTGGGACATCAGAGGCCGAAGGTTGATTTCCTTCAGGTTGACCGAATGGGGCAGCAGATTGTTGAGGAGTTGGCACAGCAGCACCCCATCTCGTAGTGCCTGAGCTAACTCACAGACCTGTTGGTGCGGTCACATGACACCACACACTCCAATAATGAACAATGTGAAACGACAATATGACATGATGTGAAGTGACTGAGGGGATATAGAGATAGAAGGATAGATAGACAGTGGTTCCTCACCTGGGCTCCCTCCCAGGTCACTCTATGGCTCTCAGGGAGAACTCTGCACTCAACCAGCCAAGTGGCACACTGCCTCCACATCTCCATCTACAGCAAAGGAAGGATGTCTCTCTCACAGCTTCATTGGCCACGCTGTACCATCCTTAAGACATTCTACGTTTCTATATTTCATAATATAAGCATTTTTAGGAGAAAATAAAATCGGGAAAAACCTCACTGCGTTCGATAGAGGTTATAAAAGTGTAAAATATGAATCAGCATTGGTCCCAACTTATTTTTTTAAATGGAACAAATAGATTGTTGGTTCCACCGTTTATTTTCCTTCTTCAACAGTTGTTATATTCCTTTCTGGGTATGGGGCACATTATAATGTTTATGAATGGTGCATTTACCAACTTGTTATATATATATATATATATATATATATATATATATTGGATACATTGTGGATACACTGGAACCCATATGTCAATCCTTTTGTGAAACCATTACTTCTTCCTAGGTCAAGTCTGAACATTATTTGTAGTACAGACTAACCCATCTAAACATATACCAGATACTGTACATACCGTGTACCTATGTCAATTCTCAAACAATTGTGAAACCATGACCATAACTAAAAAGCATAACACTATCAGCTTACCGTGTATCCGGCTTGCGTGTTGGATCCTCACGTGTCGCTCCGTCGCTGGCGTTCATCGCAACCGTCCTCGTCGGCCGGAGGTGCGCGAGCGGGCCTCTGGCACTGTCCTTCTTCTTCCGTGGTGGGGGTTCTGCAGAGTGACACAGTGTAGAAGTGTTAAGTTCACACACCAACTTCCTGTTTCCTCTCCACACAGGCACATACACAGATTCACACATATGTGAAGTAACAGAGATGCTGACACCCGCCCCCCTGCCTTTAGGCGCACACATGAGACACCACAGACAGAAAAGAAATTTCCCTAACCGTGTGCACACAACACACCACACACACACCAGCACACACACCACAACACACACACACACACACAACACACAACCACACACACAAACCCACGCACACACACAACCTGCGCACACACAACCTGCGCACACACAACCTGCACACACACACACGCACGCACACAAACAAACACACACACACACACACAAATAAACACACACACCCACACAATCACACACACACACACACACACACACACACACACACACACACACACACACACACACACACACACACACACACACACACACACAGTGTAGTGTTAATTACTAAACCAATACTAGTGTATATTGTATAATGTCATCTAAAGAGCCATTGAGTTAATGATTATCTTGTTATGAGCTATGATTTCTGAACAGGGTATGCAGCGCTGTGTGAGTGGGTGTGTATTACTGTAAACCACGCCTCTTATGTTCCACGCTAGACTGACTTTCTGCAATCTACTACTTGAACACAAGGCGTCAGTCTGGAGCAAACAGCCGCGCATGTTTACACGCACGCACGCACGCGCGCACACACATACACAGGCACACGCGCGCACGCCCGCAAACACAGGCACACACGCGCGCGCGCACAGACACACACGCGCGCACGCACACACACACACACACACACACACACGAACACACACACACCACACACACACACACACACACACACACACACACACACACACACACACACTCTTGAAAAATAGTTATACATTCCATCACTAATATTTTATCAGATTAAATATTTACAGCGCATCTCCAAAATGTCTGTATAAAACGGATATAAGAAATTCCCATACGAAGGCGCTAAGTCCCGATTGGCGCCTACTTATAACAGGTATTTCTTATATCCTTTTTAATGAATCCTTTCCATGTGTCAAATCTGCCCCAACTCGCAAAGTCCGCCTACTGACGGTCCCCGCTAACCACTGCTCTGTGGTTAGCCGTTTTGAAAGGGATCCCAGCGCTCGTCTTGATTGGCCTCGCAGGGCGATCCACCGTTGAAGGAGAAGTGCACTAATGGCAAACCCCAAACGAGACACAATGGGACACAGAAACAGAGGAGCACAAAAACAGAGGGGAAAAGAGGAAGGCACACAGTGAGAGAGTAAAAGGAGCCACCCTCGTTTTTACTTGTACGATTGGAGCTGAAGAACAAAAGGGAGACGGGAGATTTAGGTCGAGAAACGATGAGATAAAGATAAGGAGAGTAGTAGAGTGAAGGTCTCAAATGTGCCAGCGTGTCCTGAGCAGGTAGGTGATACATACCCGCTCCTCGAACAGAAGCATTTCTTACTTCACATGTTTGGCTGTTTCTCAATTCTAAGTTCGTAGTCACTTACTATAATTTGTAGGGCACATGTACAAGCATGTGTTTAGGATATTTACACGTTGGACGACTGATGCACACATTGAACTCACTTTGAGCCCAGCAATTTTAAGTATTTTCAAGTGCAATATGCCTGCACTAAAGTTGAGGCACTGTTCTTTATTAAGTCACTTACTTTATTTTGATTCAGTTATCTATATATTTTTTTAAATATATTCTCACATATCATATAGGGCCTATGTTATTAAATGCTTCCGCTGGTGCATATTTTATCTAAAATTGGAATATTTGTGCAGTATTTTACCCTGTATTTGTTATATTGCCAGTTGTGCTTATTTCTTGGTTTTAACTAAATGTGTCTTGCTTAAACTGAGCAACTGCATCAAATAATTTCACCCAAGATCAAAAAAGTAATGTTTCTGAATCTGTACGTGCATGTGTTGAATTTTGGTATGTTATCTACTGTATATATCTTCTCTCCCTGCTGGTGTTTAGACATGAATAATCGGTCCATAGCATGGTGGCTAAAACAGATAGGCCTTCCACAGTACACCAAGACACTAGAGAGTGAATATTATGGTCTGGAGGTAAGACATATGTGTGTGGTTTTGTTTTGTTCTGACACAAAGTCCAACATGTAAAACTAGCAGTTGAATGCTTACTTTGCCCAGCTCATTTGTGTAGTTTTGTACACAATAATTATTGTGTATTTATACTACACTTAATGCGCTCAGTCTAACAGTGAACAGGTGAGATTAAAGTATGTAGTATTGGTACATAAATATTATATATCTAAGCATATTTAAAAGAAAATTAAATTCAATGACTGTATATGAGTTTTTATATAAACGAGCGCTGTACCCTTTCAATGGCGATGGGAGCGGGCCGATTGCTCGATCTCCGGAATTGCTGCTTGCAGCTATTTTGAGAACCTCTCATCCAAACAACCTCAGCTCTTGACACTGCACTTCCTTGGGTCCTCATCAACACACATGCCAAGTGTGTGGTCAGTCGGATGAACAGTTGTCGCAGACAATCGAAAGACAGTCAAACATACATACAGAGCACTCCTCTGTTTGTTTAAATATGTGTGTGCAGATGGGGCTGTGGGAACAAAACGGTATTGAATGTAAGGAGCACCACCGCAAAGTGACAGCGTTCAGAATTGCACTGAGAGTTAGCAAGAGACTGTTATAAGGTGTGTGTGTGTGTGTGTGTGTGTGTGTGTGTGTGTGTGTGTGTGTGTGTGTGTGTGTGTGTGTGTGTGTGTGTGTGTGTGTGTGTGTGTGTGTGTGTGTGTGTGTGTGTGTGATTGCATGGTATGGCTCTTTTGGAATTTACCATATTGATATTATGTCTGTGCATGTTTCAGTAGCAGCACTGAACACATGTTTTCCTCTCTCTCTCTGTCTGTGGAGGGCTTGCTGACTGTGACTGATGAAGAGCTGAAGGGGGCCGGGGTGGAGGACCCGGTACACAGAGCCACCATTCTCAGTCAGCTCCTCAGACACAAGTCCATCCTGGACCCCTACTCTGGTAGCAAACAAACATATAACAACAAAGATACCAAACATATAGACATGCTATGTACAAGTGCTATGCACACAATGACGCGTACAAGAGCACGCATGCACACAATTATTGAACCTGCATTATTGCAAGTATTGTATTTTCAGCTTTTTGCAGAAGCGAATAAATTTAACACTGCATTCATGATATTTGAACCTTTTTTTAATTCCTATCTATGCTGAACATGGTATTGCTTAATAACTATGATCGATAAACCCGCACAGTTCATAGAGTCCAGTAAAGGCTTTGCTTTCGTCCAGATTTGTTCAGCTCTATATTGTAACGGTCAACAATGAGCTAAATCCAACTTTTCATTTAGTTTGTGTATTCTTTCCTGTTTATTTGGCACTCTAGGCGGTGGCCCAAAGCTTCGAGTCTCACGGAAGTATTCCTTGGGGTCGTCTGTGGACCTGGTGAGATCACATCGTATCTCCAAAACACACACAAAGACCCCCCCCCCCCCCCCCCCCACAAATCCCACAGACCCTCACAGACATACATCACACCACACAAAAACATCACACAGACCCACACACACAGATCCCCCCCCCACACACACACAGAAACATCACATCACACAAAGACCACACACACACACACACACACACACTGTAAAAAATACCACTGTATATTTACAGTAAATTACTGGCTATAAATTGCATTACTTTCACAGTAATCTTACAGTAATTTACGGTACAATATTTTCACAGTAAATTTACAAGTGAATATTTCAACAGTAATTAGTACTATTTTTCACAGTAATTCACATTAAATAAGTTCACAGTTAATTAGGTTTCATTTTTCACAGTAATCTACAGTAAGAATAAATCACAGCAAATTAGAATAAAAATACAACTGCATACTGTAGCTCCAAAGTTTGTCATACCCATTAAAATACTGTGATTTAGCAATATATAGGCTGTGTTATAACACAGTACCCTTGTGGTACATACATTACACAAAATGGCTGTAGTTTTTCATTTTTACTGTGAAAGTAATGCAATTAGGTAGCCAGTAATTGACTGTAACTTCACAGTTGTCTTTCCCATGGAATTACTGTGATATAGGGAATATCCTGCATGCAATAATACTGTAACTTCACAAATATATGCATCCAAAGTAAAGGCAAACAAAGAAAACAGGCAATTTGTTTCAATTCACACATTTAATTAAACAATGAACCAACATTAATACACACTTTAACTTGCCGGCACTTTTAAACCCATAAGAACAAAAAAACAGTATAATTTACATGACAACAGCAAAACGTAGGCCTGGAACTCAAACTTTTGAAACACCTCCCAGGGAGGAAACACAACTGTTTTGGTCATTTATACAACATGAAACTACATTTGAAATATCCATTCGAAGTCCAATTATCTTACTCACGAGTGTGTCCTCACATGTGGTTCACCAACCCCGCGCTTTTTCCTTGCTTTGGAGCCCCTCTCTGGATTTGATGCTCAAGAAGCACCTTGTCAAATAAACCAAGAAACACAACTTTCACGTTTTACATCGATTTTATATATTGCATACATTTTTTCAACAGACAGATTGCAAGTATCACCTTACACCACGGAAGTCACAGGCACCAGTGATATTATCAACACTAGAAGCTGCTGTTCATCCAGAGATGAAAGACTATTTTTTAAAGTAACATTTACATTTCTTGGTTCAACTGTAGCCTTAAAAGGTGAAGTAAGCGATTTATTCACGTTAATATACGTGTTAAATCGCTCTATATTCATACAGTGATCACTTATATTAGTGTTGCGCGTTTCATAACTCTGGATCTCTAGTCAACCCATCTGCAATATAATCGGCAAATAAACTTTTTCTGGGGATCCCAATAACTGATATCCAATCAGAAGACAGAACGCTACAAAACCGGCACGTCTCACTGAACGGTGCACGCACAGAGCGATAGATGGGTGAATGTTTATGCGACTACAATTCGGCGGACAGGTAAAAAACCTTCCCAATTGTCTGTTTTGATGTTTTTTATCATGTTTTATTACTTATGGACTATACGATGATAATGCAATGTAACGCACTGCTTGATGACTACGGCAGAGTGACATTAACATCGTAGGTGAAGCGTCCGCAGGGAGGACTGCTAATTCATGTCATGTTCTCAGAGGGTCTGAGGCTAAAGACTGACGCTTACTCATTAAGTTTAGCTAACTGACCTTTCCACTTACTTCACCTACCTAGAAGCACAGTGGGAAACCTGCAATGTTCATTTGAGAGTTAAATATACCTTTGGATTAACTCTAAAGTGGAGGAGCCCTCCTCAGGATTACTGCAGGTTGAAGCAGATAATAGCTTGCGAACATTGCAGCTAATTCCGTTGCTTGAAGGAATGGGTGTGGTCCCACCACAACACTTCTGTTCAAATGCTGAGGCATCCATGCGCTTGGCTTCATCAGGTCACCTGAAAAAGAAATAGAGAAACACACATAAAGCGCTAATTGTAAAGAAGTTCGGGTGCTATGAGCAAGGAAAGAAGTTTCAGTAACCTTTAATGTTTTCACAAATTGTTACCCACTTACTGATGCTCGATAGTGTTGTTTGGCCCCTGACGGAGACTGCAAGGCAGCACTGGCCTGGAAGGGCCCTAAACCCTACCGTAACCTTAACCAGGCAGCGCTGCCTTGGAAGAACTCCGTTGGTGTGCACAAAAACACTGTTAAGCATCAATTGTTACTGATGTAGATTAATCTGTTCATAATTGCACAACTCCAAACCATTAAGCCCTTCTTTTTCCTCTCAATTTTTATAAGTCTCAAAGATTTGGTTCACAGTTCCAGAGCAAATCTAAGTCAATACACTACCCCTTGAATGCTGCATTAAAAAGCAATCTGTAATTCTAAAACCATCAACAGTACCACCAACTACCGCACTACTGTTGAAAGATGCGTGAATCGAAAAGATCGAGACAAGCAACACTATTGGAAAAACAGTTTAGATCACTGATCAGCATGTTCTGTCAAAATATGTGTAGCGGCTTTTGGTTTATTTAAAAAACACATGGTACATTTATTACAGCTAGAAATATCAATATAAAATCCAGATATCAACAGTACCTTGGACAATCAAGCAGGGGTTGATCGGCAATGGCACTGTGCTCTCAACATCAGCTACAGTTGCACACGGCTGTAAAGTAAGACGTAAATGTCACATTCATACAGTATATTGTAGGCAGGGTGGGTGATGAAAAAGAAGAGTTTAACGTTCTTTCGGAACTTGATGACTGGAAAATGGGAGAAGAACTTGTGAGGGGTGGAGATTCGACACAGCAACATCATCTTCGGAATTCAACTGTGGATGAAGACCTAGAAGTGAGAAAACAAAATTATTATAGATAGAGGTACAGCAAGAAGTAGATCCGGGTCGGATTCAAATCCAGGTTTGCTGTGAAGAGGACTGAGCCTCTAGGGGGACGCTCTGACCACCTCTAGCACCCCTTAAATCTTAAGCTATTTAACGATTCAACCTATAAAAATAATAAAAAACATGGCAGTGTTCATAGTTGGATTTACCTTTATTCTTAATGCCGTTCAGCCAGTCTGCGACACTGGATTTGGTCTGAGGTACTTCTCCAGATCCTTCATTCTACGAAGGCAAGGTCTGCCTGCCTGCTCTCACGCCAAGCTCCTCCAACACTCCCAGCAGGGAAGTCAGGGTTTCAACAGAAAGGCAGGTAAAAAGAAGAAAGATTTCTTCCTTACGTCTTCCCGATCCATTCTCTAAAATAACCAAGCCAGAATCAAATCAATATTAAGTGGTTCTGCCAGCTTTATAACTGTTCCTTGTTACATTATCCAATAACTCTCTGAAGGAGCCTCAATAAACTCCTCTACTAAAGATCCAATTTGGTTCACTTAACAAAAAGAGAGGACAGTCTAGTCTGGACGTGCCTGGTCCAAACTTAAAAAAAGGAAAAACAGAGTTCAATCCCCCCTCTATCTCATCCACAAACATTATCTAACTCCACCCTAGTCTTCCAGTGTTACTTGCGAATGTTATTATACACACAAAATCCAGTGGGTAGGAAAGGCAACTGGACCAAACAGCGACCCCCAGAGCCACTGGAGGTGTTTCCTGAGCTCTACTAGATAGAGCTCTGTCCACTTTCACCACCAACGCTATTGTTGAGAGCACAACGGATTCCCTAAACAGAACCCGCTGACTAAACCTCCAGGGGAACGAACTCAAAAAACACAAGGCCATAAAAAAATACCAGCACATTTGCAAACCAATGTTGAGGTAACCAAGGACCTGATGGGAGAAAACGCTCTATATAAATCCAAATACATTATTATTATTGCACTCTTCCTTACCCAACAGCAGATCAAATGACTTGCTCGTGAATCCCCCAACCAAATTGACTTAATGATTAATATTTATTTACAAATGATTCACAATAAGCAAGGAAGATAACGATTTGTAAGTATGCCCATTATCGGTGGTGTGAGCTCCTACAGACACACCTCCTCAATAACTTTTCATATATTTTCGATTGGTGCGGCAAGAAATTCATTTGATGTGCTTCCCTAGTTTAAACCGTCTCTAAAATGAATGGTGGAGAGCAATAAGTGAAAGGTGATTTACTTGTAAATTGGAGAGGACATAGTCATGCAAATCGGCATGCTTGATGCAAACATATCCTCTTCAGCTACCACCTAATTCACAGTTAGATGCCATGTCTCTCACTTCACAAAAGTGTGTGTTCTCGTTACAAAAGTGCACAGAATCCTGGAGGAACAACGACAAGGTTAATTTTCCCAACATAAAGTTCTTCATCGTTGCTCCAAAGGCAAAACAATCATCCCTTTTTGGTACACTGTGCTTTCACTGTTGACATGTCACCAGCCAATGCAAGACTGTGACTCAAAACTCATAACTGCAAGAGATGCCCTGATCTTGTCATGTAATATTTACATACAACTCTGTGCCCTTTTTCTACTGGATAAATGGAGGGAAAAGTTTGCCTGCACTAAGATAGCTTGCAGAAGTTGGTGTCTCTCTGCCAGAGGTCTGGCACAATATTTTAAAGTTGTGTAATTTTCGGCACCTGCTTTG
>OLKM01004480.1:17500-22098 GCA_900291075.1 Melanogrammus aeglefinus | reverse complement strand
CAGTCTTCTGGCTTCTAGCGGTGGTAACCAGCTCTGCCGGAAGCGAAAATGCCTCAGGGTTCGATCAACAGCTGGTCCGCTCTCCACCCCGCACCAATGTGCTGTAAGAGCACGCTTCCATACTGGCTGTATCTAAAGTGAATCCCCAGGAACATCTCTGTTGACGGCCTGCACATGCTCTTCTTCCAGTCGACTGTGAATCCCAAGAACTGGATGTGGTCCGCAATGTATTGTGGCCGCCAACTACCTAGCTCTCGAGAGGGGCCACACATAAGCCAGTCGTCTCATGGAGTACGGGATATCTTCAACCCGCCTGCCAGTGGAGTGGGCTGCGCGGAGACCACTCGGCTGAAAACTCTTGGCCAAGTGAGAGCCGAAGGAGGACCTGCGAACTTGGAATCGCCCTGCCCTGGAAAGCAAACCGAGGTATGCCTGTGTCCGGGCAGATGGGACATGGAATAAGGCGTCCGTTTAGCCAGAGACGTAAACCACTCCTCCCGGCCTGACATTGACCTTATCACCACTGCGGTGGACGCATTTGAATCGGCACACACCCTTGAGTACTTGATTCTCAGGCGGCCACTAGATCGGACAGGCCGCGTGACCCCGTCCTTTGGGACAATTAAAGTATTTGGAATAAAACCCGCAACTGAAACTCTCCCTCCTTCTTCCCCTTTCTTAAGCTGTGCGCTGAGGTACCTCTCTAGACTGCACCTTCATTCAAAGAAGCTAGCCTCGGACCTCTCTCCCTTGTCGACAACTGATCTTTTTTAAAATTGGTTTTTACAGCGTTACTGACCACCTAACAAGCCGGGATGCCCCGTCGAATTAGCCGGTACCCACCGGGCGCTACATGTTGCCACAACCCAGGGTCTGGCACAAATCCCCCTCCCAGCAGATCCGAGAAACTGGAAGGGCATCCGACAGCCGCCCCTGACCACTATGCCCCTGGATAGCACGCCACCGGCCGGCCGGCCGGCGTACCTTGCCCGCCCCCTACCGTCTCTGTCCTCCGCTATTCCCTCTCTAGAATTGACGGATCTCGGGCTGGACTTGGTTTGGCCGCCTCTGACAGGGCCGCCCCGAGAGTAGCATCGTAGCCGTGTCCGTGCAAGGCCAGCTGGGCCGCGCCGGACTGTGTCTGGCCTACCCCTTTGGTGCTTGAGTGGTTAGTCGGCATGCCCTGATTTCTAATTACATATCCTGCGCATATGGACCGCCTCCCTAGACGCTACAGCAACGTGTCCCAGTGCGGCCAACACCGTCTGCGCGATGGTCTCCGGATGAATAACATGCCCAGGTCCACAGTCGATGGCTGTTTTGAGCAGTCTCCCGTCCGCGGTAGGCTCTCTGCAGAGAGCGTGCTGGCGGCACACAAGCTCACATCGCCTGACCGACGGCAGATCATGACACGTGCCAGCGCGCCCATCGAGTAACCTCTTCCCACCGTCAGTGTAAGTGGGCTTCCGCGTACTACGCCGACGAGGGCAGACTTTCTACCAGAGCGTGCCCATGAGCATCTCCGCTCCGCCGGGTCTAGCGTCCTACGCAGAGCCGCCAGTCTACTAGCTAGAGACGTTGCCTGTGCGGCTGTCGTGCCGATGCATAAAGGACGAAGTGACCAGACGATCCGTCTCATTTGCACACTCTACGTGGGCAAACTTGGGTTGGAGACACCCGGCAGGGCCACCACAAGCCCCTGGTTCAAGGAGGCAATTTAACGCCTCCCATGGCTGGCATTCCCCAAGCCCTCGTTCAGCTGCGGTAAACATCATCTGCCAGCTGACGACAGCCATGCCATTAAACTGGGCCGCTTCGGGCCCCTGCCCCAACTGGCTGGAGCTCCTTGGTGTGTTAGTCCCCTGCACAGGAATAGAAGGGGGCAGTGTGCGAGACGCCAATCCAAACACCCCCGAGAGTGTCCGCCTCGTGTGGGGGTGCGGAGGCCCATGGATGTTAGCCGGCGCTCAACCCTTTTTCGACATCAGGAGCTAAAGGCGTCTCTCCCCCCCTGGACTCACTTAGATCCGTACTGGTTTTCACCACCCGCCAGCCAGCTCCACCTGTTGTCCGTCCTCCTGGCCTGTGATGGTCCAGCGAGCAGATAACACATTATTGCCCTCGTCTCTGCTCATCCTGACTGTCAGGCCTGCGTCAGGGTACACACCCTTCTGGCCTGCATGGTAGGGATGGCGGGCCTTCTTCTGCCTAGCTCCTGTCAGTGCTTGGAGGCTTGCTCGTTCACGCACTCTGACGCGACTCGGAGCAGCTGCAGAGAAAGATGGACTGCGAGGATCTGACGCGACTCGGCGCTCAACCGCCCCTGCTGCCTCCAGCCGGCGCGGGCGGCTTCGCCGGCCTGGGGCGTCTCGTTCTTTTCAGACCTAACGCGGAGAACTCATACTGCTGATCCTCTCTGAATGTCTGCCTGTGTGCGTTATGCCCCCGCTTACGGGAATCGGGGGCGACGGAAGGGTGAGCGTCGCCTCTCCGCCCTGCCCCCCTGCGCGTGACCACGCACCTGGTTTGGCAACGGCGAAGTTCGCTCCCCCTGGACAGGTCAACTGCCTGCACTGCAGGGGTTGCCCTAACGTCCTCCAGCCACGTGGACGGCCCCCCAGGCCATCAGTGGCACTCCCTGGGCCATTCGTCAGGCGCTCATCGCCCGCTGCAGATTCTGCAGTGGTGTGGGGCCATTCTGGCAAACGTGCACTTCCCACCACACCACGAATAACCCAGAGGGCTCTGGGTAGCCGGCACGGGCGCGGCCGCGACACACCTGACCCAGCTCACACTTGCCCCACAGCGGCTGCGCGACAGCGCTATCAGGGCGCTGTTGGATTAAGCACTTCTACCGACGCAAAGTCAGGAATACACCTTGGTGGCCGGCCAAGGGCGCGCGGACGCACCTGACCCGGCTCACACTCCCCCCAGGCGGCGGCGGACGGCGGCTGTATAAGGGTGCTGTTTTGATTAAGCACTTCTACTGACGCAAAGTCAGGAGTGACCACCCAGGTGAAGACAGTAATTGGCTGAATAATGACAATGCACACTAATTGGTAATTCAGAAAGCATACACTAATTCAGTACACCAAAATCATAAATAATTATTTATTTTAAATAAGAATCTCCACTCTACCTGGCTATTTAATAAATGGCAGTAGAGGAGCTAACCACAAATCAAAAGTATATGACACGATATTGTGCCTGCAATAATACAAATTATAGTGGCTCACGCCAGCGCACGGATGCACCAGCTGGCTTAATGCAAAGATTTAAATAAGGGAGACTTCACTCTGGGAATTTACACTCAAACCAATATACTACCGGCAACAAACAAATCTGCCCCGTAGTGCAAGGTGAGGTGGCCAGCAGGCCACCGCACGAATGCGTTCGCAAAGGCTCGCCTTGTGTCTGGTCACAAACAGCAACTAAAAAGCGCAGCGGTGGCCCGCACCAGTGCGCGGACGCAAAACCTAGCGGCTCACACAAAACCGCACAGCTGCGGACAGCTGGCATAGGGTGCGCTAGTGCTCTACCAAACAAACGAAAAAGACAATTTATAGTCCAACGTTAAGTGATCTGTACGTTTAACGCAAGAGAGTTAACTACACAGTCCACACACTGATCAACAGGGACACCAAAGGGCGCCTGTACCCGTGGGTTACGATCTTGTGGCTGCGTGCTATGGCTCTGAAAAATAGATCAACGTCTTACCTGGTCCGGTGAGGCGATCAATGTAAAGAGGACGAACCGGTAGCATAATCCATGCTATTACAAGCGCAGGAGGTTCTGCTTTCCGGAGGGTCATAGGGCATGACGTTTTTTGACATTATGGTTTTCGGTGATAGGCAGAACGATGTACTCATTCCTCTTCTTTTTAGACCGTAGTGACGGTCAGAGTGAGGTCGATACAGATCTCCTGTTGCCAAGTCGTAGCTAAGGTCCGTCCTATTTACTGGAGGAGTGAACATTTCCGTTGCATAAGAACCTTACGGGAGGGTAATGATTGTTCCAGGTATGCTATAGATTGTCATAGGTTCCAATATGAATGAATAGTCTTAATTTATTTTCTTTGACAAGTGACCATGGTATAAGCGGGATAATGCCCTTTGAGATGTCCATTATCAGGAATTAATGGACCTCGCAGCAGCCTCCGCGTCGTCCATTAATTCCTGATAATTGATGCCTCGTCGGGCATTATCCCTTACTTACGGAACATTAGCCAACATACAGATTCCCTGGTCAGCCTAAGCCCCCTACCCCCCTGGGCTGGATTTGGGCCAATCACAGCCTGGCCCTGTTGGTTACAGTAACAGGAAGTGTTTATTGAGATGGGGTATGATGGGGAACAGATACCAGACTAAATAACTGGGCTAATGGCCGCAATGCTAGCCTTGATCTCACACACACACACACACACACACAACACACACACACCACACACACACACACACACACACCCACCACACACACACACACACACACACACACACACACACACACACACACATCACAGCGGGTGGCAGGCAGGCAGGTCCCAATCGCAGACAGTTCAGGTAAAAGGATGATTTATTTACTCAAAAGGAAAGGAACGC
>OLKM01004480.1:0-10000 GCA_900291075.1 Melanogrammus aeglefinus | reverse complement strand
CTCTCTCTCTCTCTCTCTCTCGCTCTCACTCTCTATTATCCATTGCTCTCTCTCTCTCTCTCTCCCTCTCTCGCGCTTGCTCTTGCTCTCCATCCTTCTCTCTCTTTATTTCTTTCCCTCTCTCTCCCTCTCCATCTCTCTCACTCCCTCCCTCCCTCCCTCTCCCTCTCCCTCTCTCTCACTCTCTCTCTCTCTCTCTCTCTCTCTCTCTCTCTCTCTCTCTCTCTCTCTCTCTCTCTCTCTCTCTCTCTCTCCCTCCCTCTCCCTCTCGCTCTCAGTTGCTAATTTGTTCCCTTATCCCCTCTGAGGACATTGTCCTCCTTTCCCTCCTAGATTCCATCTGTCTTCTATCTGTTGACGCCACAGTGGGTCTGCAGTGAAGGAGGGGAGCAGACAGACCCATCACACGCCGCGTCCATGTGGGTTCACATCATACCGCTCTGCCCTTTACAGAGCCACACGCTCAGACTGCCATGTCACCGTCTCACGCATGTCATTCATGACTGTTTATACCATATACACCAACACACACCCGCATGCACTCACACACACACACACACACACACACACACACACACACACACACACACACACACACACACACACACACACACACACACACACGCACACACACACACACACACATGCACACACACACACACACCCACATGCAAACACACACACACGCAGGCACGCACACACACACGCAGGCACGCACGCACGCACACACACGCAGGCACGCACACACACTCACACACTCACAGACACACATACACACACTCACAGACACACACTCACACACACACACACACAACACACATACACACACATACACACGCACACACAAACACACACACACAGACACAGACACACACACACACACACATACACACACTGTCAGAGTCTTAAGTTGAGTCAGGGCCCTGAAGCCTTGCTGACTCAAACACATCACCAATCAGAACTATGATTGGCCAAGAGCACTGGCTAGGACTTAAAGAACGACACACGCAAACAGCCAGACAAACACACACACAAACACAAACACAAAGACACACACAGAAACATATAGAAGCACATGTGTCATAACTGGGGACCTTTTTCCCTTTGATTCAATGTAAGTTATTGTAAAACACGGCTACGTCCCTTCATGTTTTGATCCTCCATGTGCAGTAGAAGGTGTGCAGAGAGCCGCTCCCCGCTGCCGTCCACCAGAGGAGAGCCGGGACATTCAGAGGACACATGCGGCAGGACGCCTCTGTCCATACGGTTCATATCTATCATTTATTGATTTATACTTCAAGAAGAAGGGGACCATTGTTCATTTCGAGAACAAGGTGAGAAGATGGAGAGAGATACCTTGTGCTTGGAAGGTATCGACACAGAGACAAGGAATGCCTGAATCTACTGTCATTTAATAAAGAACACATAATATCTTTGTATAATATGAATATAGACAATGGCAGTGAACCAATGGAGCATTAGATAGTAGTAGCATTAGTTAAACTATAAAAAGATAAATTAACATCCAAACTAACCTACATTCACTGCTTTAATTGCGTCCCTGTTTCTTAAACTAGTGCAATACAATCTGTCTCTCTGTCTCTATCTCTGCCCGTCCTTATTCTCCACGGGATAAAGGAAGACAGTAGTGAGATAATGGTAGATAAATCGTATTTCTTCCCCCGGAGGGGGAGAGACGGTAATTACTGTGTCTGGACCCCGGCCAGGAGCCCTGATGCTTATTGTGTCCTCGTTTCAGCCTTTTAATTGCCGGGTTCACCAGCGCTGTGGATCCAACTGATGATGCTTGAGTTGTGTTTCCACAACGCTTCATTAGCGCATTCATCTCCCACTGCTATCACTGAGAGGCTGGGGAACCGGTTTGAACCAGTCAGAACCAGTCAGAACCTGTCTGAACCAGCACCATGTCTCCCAGCATCATCCGATTGAGGCTAGGGAACCTGTCTGAACCTGTCTGAACCAGCACAACATTGTCCCAGTATCATCCCAGAGAGGCTTTGGAACCAGTCTGAACCAGTCTGAACCATTCTTATTATAATTGTAACTTATCTCAAATATCCACATGCGTCTCCCAATGGAAAAGAAAATTGGCACAAGCTTAGAATTTGAGAAATGTGATTTTAATATATAACGGATAAAGCAGATTGTCTTTTCTGTTCCATCCAACATCCGATTCTGTCTCCTTTGATCCTTCGACAGAGGAAACTGTGCTACCATGAGAGGGTAAGGCATCTCGGACCCTCTAATATTGAACCACGGTGTGGGGTGCATTTCATACACAACACACGCTCATTAGCACAATCATACTCACTTTAATGTCAGGGTTCAGTTCAAACTGAAAACGGGCGTACACTCACACTTTGAGGGAAAGGAAAGATCACTAAAGCAGCACTTGGGCATGCCTAATGTTGTATTATTAAAGCTTTCTGAAACAAGCCAGCTCTGTCTGTCCCTCCCTCCATCTCTCTCTCTCTCTCTCTCTCTCTCTCTCTCTCTCTCTCTCTCTCTCTCTCTCTCTCTCTCTCTCTCTCTCTCTCTCTCTCTCTCTCTCTCTCTCTCTCTCTCTCTCTCCTCTCTTCTCTCTCTCTCTCTCTCTCTCTCTCTCTCTCTCTCTCTCTCCCCCCTCTCTCTCTCTCACACCTCTCTCTCTCTCGCCCACTGTAGCTCCAATTCACCCTCTCTCTCCCTCCCTCCCACTCCTCCACTCTCTAAAGCCTCTATATATGCTCCCTCGCCCAGACCTCTTTCATCTAGTATATCCCCCTTCATGGTGACCTTTCCCTGTGGCCCTCTTTTGAGTTATACTGCAGGCGTCGCTGTAGCTCAGCCCCCCCCCCCTATGAGGCTCCCTCCAGCAGGCGCACCGCAGCACACATGTGTCCCCGTCCTCCTCTGAGAGGACTGCTGCTCCACCAATCACAGTCAGACAGCTCTCTTTCTGTTTTCACATATGCAGTCGTCTCTCTCCCTCATCCTCTCTCCATCTCTTTCTCCTCCTCTCCTTGTTGCTCTCTCTCATCCTCTTTCCATCTCTCTCTCTCTCTCTCTCTCTCTCTCTCTCTCTCTCTCTCTCTCTCTCTCTCTCTCTCTCTCTCTCTCTCTCTCTCCTCTTCTCTCTCTCTCTCTCTCTCTCTCTCTCTCTCTCTCTCTCTCTCTCTCTCTCTCCCTCTCTCTCCCTCTCGCGTGCATCGACCTCGGCCCCTCATTCCTTCCTGTGACGTATCTGCCTCCACTCGCTTCTCTTTGAGTTTCTCTATGAATTCTCTCTTGCATTCTCTGTTTCTGAATCCCTCTCTCTCTCGTATTATTTTGTGGATTCCCCCTCTCCCTGAATGATGCTCTCCCTCTCTCCATTTTCTCTCCCTCATTCGCCCCCACGCCTCACACACCCTTCTCCATGTGAACTGTCCACAGCAGATCTGAGCCTGTAAGCCCAGCCTGTAACCTGTCTCTGAACGAAAACAGATGTCTCTCACCCCCACCTCCTTCCTTCCCTTCTCTCTATCTATACCTGTGTCTCCCATTAGCACCGTCACCACCACCACCACATCCATCCCCAATCTCCCTGTCTCTCTCTGTCTCTCTCTCTCTCTCTCTCTCTCTCTCTCTCTCTCTCTCTGTCTCTCTCTCTCTCTCTCTCTCTCTCTCTCTCTCTCTCTCTGTCTCTCTCTCTCTCTCTCTCTCTCTCTCTCTCTCTCTCTCTCTCTCTCTCTCTCTCAAATTCAAAAAGCTTTATTGCCATGACTATTGTGGTCACCAAACAGTGTTGCCAAAGCATCACAGTTACATTACAAATATTACTTATAATGACAAAAGAGAACATCAAAACAATATGTACATATAACAATGTAACATAACATACAGATGTACATATGTACACATACAAATGATAGTAAAAAGTAATAATAATTTAATGAATGTAAAGTAAAGCTACATAAAACACATTATAGGTTACAAATAATCATTAAAATAAAACAAAATAAAACAATGAGGCCTGGTGTAGAATGTCATTCTCTCATGTTGTGGCAAGCTGAAATAAACTCTCCTGCGGGGACGGAGCTCTATTTTCTCTCTTCCATTAATATTTTTAGTTGGTCTACATGGGAGTTTATAAAATGTGGCTGTTTTTGGCCGAATTTGCTAAAATATATTTTGCGAACATTCTTGAATTTGGGGCAGTGTAGGAGGAATTGCTGATCGATCTCTACAGCAGCTTCTTCATCTTTGGGTAGGCAGGATTTCTTACATCGGCCTGTTTCTATGGCCAGGCTGTGAGCGCTCAGTCTGTACATTTTGTTAACATCACTCTGTGTCAAACATCAGTCACTGTGGTCGGGTAGGGGGCCACTTTTAATCTCTTGGCTTTGCAGCAATTTGTGCTGGAAGGAGTTGGGGGCACTTTGTTTAAGATATAGCCAATATTTAATTGATTGTTATGGATTTTTAATAAAGTGGATACTGGGCTAATTCAGCTCTGCAGGCGTTGTTGGTAGTTGTCCTGTGTACCTGCAGAATGCTTTTAAAAAATGCAGTGTTTGCACAGAATTGGTTTGTCCCATTGGTCAAAAAGATGGTTTGTTTGTGGGCCCCACGCCTCACTTCCATAGAGCAGGATGGGTTCAATAATTTCTTGAAGTTGTTTGAGCCAAGTTAGAATTGGAATCTGAATGCAAAATTCTCTTTTGATTGAATAAAAAGCCCTGCATGCTTTCTCTTTCAATTCATTGACTGCTGGTTTAAAATTTCCGGTGGAACTTACTTTGAGGCCTAAATAATTATATTCTAAACAGTTTTCTATTTTGTGGGTTCCTATTGTGAAGTGCAATGTGTTTCCCTGGATCTTTTCATCATGGTTTTTGTTTTCTTAATGTTTACTGCCAGGGCCCAGGTCTGACAGAAATGGTGTAGCAGGTCAGACTCTGTTAGTAAAGCGCTGTTAGTAAGTCTAGTAAGTTAGACTCTGTTGAAGTCCTTCTTTTGTGGGATTTAACAGGATTAAATCATCTTCGTAAAGCAGGAATTTGATCTCAGAGTGAGACCAGGAATGTTCCAGAATGGAGGCCAGCTCATTTATGTAAATGTTGAATAGCACAGGTGATATAGAGCAGCCATGTCTCACTCCCTGCTCCTGAGAAATAAAATCTGTTGATTCCGCACATGTTGTTTGTGTACATTCATTTTATAATGTCATATGCTTTACCACCTACCCCGCTTTGAAGAAGTTTGTAAAGTAAACCAATGTGCCAAATTGAGTTGAATGCTTTTTGAAACAAATCAATGAAACAAGCAAATATTTTGGATTTGTTTTGGTTGACATATGTGTCTACCAGAGTGTGTATGGTGTAAATATGATCTGATGTGCAGTGATTTTGTATGAATCCAATTTGACTTTTGCTCAGGACATTGTGTTTCATAAGGAAGTCTATGAGTCTCGAATTAATAATGCTACAGAAAGCCTTCCCCAGGTTACTGTTCACACAAATGCCTCTGTAATTATCAGTGTTCGACCACAATTCCAGATGTCTGGGAAGTAACCTACACCTACACTCAAGATCAAGTTGAATAATTTTAGAATAGCCAATTAGATTTTTCTATTGCTGTGTTTCAACATCTCGTTTAGGATGCCGTAAATTCTGCTTGATTTGTTTGGCTTAAGGTTGTTAAATTTCTCTTCCACTTCTTTTTGATGATGAATGATGAATAGATCTAAAGGTTTCTGGGCGTCTTTGATGGCCAATTCAAATTTGTTTAAGTTTCCTGTAATTTGAGTTTGCTCTGAATCTGATTTGATAGGGATGTTGCTGTATAGGTTTTTAAAGTGATTGATCCAAATGTCTCCATCTTGTATAACTGGTTCGTTGGGTTTTCCCCGCTCTCTCTCTCTTGGTGTTCTTTCTCTCTGTTCTGTCTCTCTCTCTCTCTCTCTCACTCTGTCTATCTGATCCGTCTCTCCCCCTCTCTCTCTCTCTCTCTCTCTCTCTCTCTCTCTCTCTCTCTCTCTCTCTCTCCTCTCTCTCTCTCTCTCTCTCTCTCTCTCTCTCTCTCTCTCTCTCTCTCTCTCTCTCTCTCTTCTATCCTTGCCTGTGCCTGGCCTCTCTCTCGTACCTTCACCAGTCTCGATAGTCCTATTTCCTGTCTGTCGGTTTATCACCGTGCTGCTGTCTTATATGTGGATTCTGTGTATGTCTGGATGCCTCTCTGTCTGCCTCTTATCATACCCTAACCATCTCTGTCTCCCTCTTCGTCTCCCCCTCTGTCTGTGTGTGCCACTGTATGTATTAATGAGCGTCTGTATTTATTGTAGGATTTGTTCCACCGTCGGTGAGTCTCTAAATGAGTCCATTGAGCTCTGGTTCTGTGACAGAATAAACAGCCGTGTGTCACGATGATAATAGCTTCCAGAGGAGTCTTTGCACACCGGCTTCCTCCAGTCGTCCTTGAGTCCCACAGAAAAACAAACAGCCAAGCGCTCGCCCTCGTAAATCAGTGATGTTGTTTCTCTGGATTTAAGCCCCCGTCACATCTGTTCCTCTGGGCTCCTCATATTTACATTCCTCTCTTGGTTCCTCTGATGTTCTCCACAGGTTGGTCTGGTCCTGACTTGCTCTCCTCGGCCTGTTCAGGAGAGGCTGCTGTCCCTTTGTCCGTCCGCTAGGCAGAACAGTGCTGCATTACTCCAAGTATCCTGGGGCGGCATGTGGCTCAGGAGGTAACAGCTCCCGACAAGCTGTCTGTCGCCTTGCATGGATGACCCCGCCGTTGGTGTGTGAATGTGGGAATGAATGGGTGAAAGATAGGCAGTATTGTAAAGCACTTTGAGTGGCCGCTGGTTAGAAAAGCGCTTTATGAATGCAGTCCATTTACCATTTATCATCCTGTGTCTGCTAAATGGTCTGAATGATTGGGTTATGCTGGATTCTGCTCCCACTCCGATGGAAACGACCGCTATTCGGGTGGTCTGAACAGAGCGGGATTGAGGGTGGGAGGGAGAGAAAGTACAGAGTTAAAGTCCTTCATCCATGAATCCTAACCCTGCTATTTATCAATTTGTTGATCCACTTTTAGGACTGCTCACAGGTGAATAGGTATTTATATAAATGAAGGTAGGCAGATCAGGGTAGACAGATATGAATCGAAACATACACCTACAAAAACACAAACACTTGCATGCACGCACGCACACACATGCACACACACACAGAAACACACATACACATCCCTTCCTACCTACCTACCTACCTACATACATACTTATACAGACGTACTCCCACACACACTCACGCAGGCCCTCACCTCAGGTTCCTAGCATGTTGCCTTGCTCAGAGCACTACGTTCTACTCTCTAGGAGCGTGTCATCCATCACCTGGGTCGTCTCCAGATGTCATTACTTCTGCATCTGCACTTCATGGCTCTATTAAGACTCACTCTTCGGTTTACAAAGAAATTACCTCATTGTATTCCCTCTTCCTCCCCTCACCTCACCTTCCCACTCTCTCTCCCCCTCTCTCTCCCCCTCTCTCTCTCTCTCTCTCTCTCTCTCTCTCTCTCTCTCTCTCTCTCTCTCTCTCTCTCTCTCTCTCTCTCTCTCTCTCTCTCTCTCTCTCTCTTTCTCTCTCTCTCTCTTTCTCGTTACTGCCTGTAGAGCAGGTCTTCATTATCTCTGCCACCTGTGTATGTGTGTTGAAACACAGCTAAGCCTTTGTTTGCCCATCTGTGTGAAATTGTGTGTGTGTGTGTGTGTGTGTGTGTGTGTGTGTGTGTGTGTGTGTGTGTGTGTGTGTGTGTGTGTGTGTGTGTGTGTGTGTGTGTGTGTGTGTGTGTGTTTGTGTGTGATGTGGTGGTTTGAGTGTGTGTGTGTGTGTGTGTGTGTGTGTGTGTGTGTGTGTGTGTGTGTGTGTGTGTGTGTGTGTGTGTGTGTGTGTGTGTGTGTGTGTGTGTGTGTGTGTGATGTGTGTATTTGTGAGTGTGTGTGAGTGTGCTTTGTATCTTGTCGTCCCTTTGTGAGCTTATTAAGAATGTGTAATTGTATTCATTGTATGTGTTTTTCTCTCCATTAGTCAGGAACATGTGTTGCAGGCTTGTTTTTTAAAGGGCTCATCCATTAATGACTAAAGTATTTGAACACATCCTCTAAATCAATGCTGAAGCCCCAGTTCAGCCCTCCTGGGGGCGGGGGGTGACGGTCTGTGGGTGATGGAGGGGAGATTAGAGTGATATAAAGAGAGACATATTCCAGCTGTTGCTTTGGATACAGGGCTGGTAGTTCTTTAAAACCTTTGATTCATTTGCATTGTCTCATACAACTACTTCAACTTAATCAAGAGGAATAACTTCAGCCTAAGCTGTGCAATAAGAATTTGCATCCATAATTAAACAGTTGCCTTTAATAACTGTGGTACATTTATTATATTGAATCGTTTTTTCTTTCATTTGAATAGAGTAATATGTTCCGGGGCGCAGACAAGTTAAAATGTTTTCCCTGATATTAATATCCCCTCTTCTATTGTGGCTCTAAGGCAACCTTATGGGAAACTGGTTGATGTATGTTTAAAGGTCTCTGTCTCTGTCTCTCCATAAAGTAGCATCCCATGGCATGCTACTTTATGGATGCTTATATATACTGTTAGTAGGCCCTTAATACAGTGTTTGAAGCATTCAAGAAATTCAGCCTTGGTGCAGAATAACTGCCACTACGAGCCAGTCCCCGAATTTGCTATCCACAAACGTAGAGGCGGGTCAAGGTGGAGGGTTGAAGTGTGGCCCTGAGCAGCTTGCGTCAACGGTACCATGCACTCGTGTTTATAGTGGATGTATCGCAATGGCGAGGAGCACACAGCTTTTGGCCTTGTCCAGTAAATATTCAAGAATACTCCTGGAGTCCTGGAGCTCTATATCTAAATAATAGCATATTATACGTAAATATCTATATCATATAATATATATTATCACGGCCAAAAGCTGTGTGCGCCTCCAGACAATGTTATGAACCTCAAACGACTGAGTCAGGTTCTCGGACATCTCTGGTTCTTCCAATTACACGTCAGTCTGAAGTAGACTGAACAACCAGCCAACATTGAGGAGAAAGGGATTGTTACCTGGTGGTGCCCCGGCAGCGGGACGCCCCGCGGCGGTGGTACCCCGCGGCGTTGGTGCCTCGCGGCGGTGGTGCCTCGGCAGCGGGCAGCAGGCAACGGGCCGACCCTGCGGCGGTGGCGCCCCGCAGCGATTGTTTCCCGTGGGCAACAATTCCTTTCTCCTCCATGTCGCGGTTCATGTACTTCAGGAAGCCAAAGCCAAAATTCCTTTCACCCTAATTCCTTCTCAACCATGGCTGATATAACCCCCACTATGAGTCTTGTTGTGGAAACATCAGAGAACCCGACGTAAGTGCGCCATAACACCAACAGCAGAACAGTTATCCAAATAGCAAAGAGGTGTACAACACTTGCATAACAGTGTGTGTATTCACACACACACGCACACGCACACGCACACACACACACACACACACACACACACACACACACACACACACACACACACGTGGCGCTCGCACGGTCGTATTTCATTGGGCAAAGCAGAGAAGCAGAGGTAACATGTCCAAATCCAAATCGGCGCGTCTGAGCTTTGTTTTTTCAAAAGCAGAGCAGCAGGTAAGCTAGTGCTCGTTCTACACATAACCCATTTCTAGCTACTGAGGGACAATGGCAGGCTAAGGGAACTATATTAATATTAGAAAACCGCATTAAAGTGAGTGTGTGCATAGCTATTGATATGAAGCAAGTAATAGCGAAAGGAAGGAATTTATAATCAATGTCTTTAGTCTATTGTTCCATATGGAGGAACAGGGTAAAAGCAAAGCTACACAAAACTAAGCAACCGACACCGTATAGTGTCCAATACCCGACTTCCATGAAAATATATTAAGGAAGCTACACTTTCTCACTATACCTACTCACTTGAGTACTACTATTCTTCA
>OLKM01004479.1:0-22120 GCA_900291075.1 Melanogrammus aeglefinus | reverse complement strand
GCAAACCTTTGCTCCTGCAGGATCCAACCTCTCAGGAGCCAGACCAGCAGCCGTCCCCGATATATCGGCGGGTGGTGCACCGTCCCATGGGCCTGCGAAAGCGCATCCGGCCTGAACGGTACCGGCCACGGCGCCGTCCGTGAGAGCGCCGCCAGCTCTGGAAACCACAGAGCTGAACGGTTCTCTGGAGCCATATAATCAGGGATATCTCTCCTGGTCTGACCCGCTCCCAGAAGAGGAAGATCAGCTGGAGCGGAGGAAACGCATACGAAGAGAACCCGAGGCCAAGGTGTGTGCCGCCAACTTGCATCCACCCCCACGGGGAAGATCCGAGGGTTGAGAGAGAACCACAACCTGCAGTGTGTGTTCTCCCTGCACCAGCGAACAGGTCCACCTGAGCCGTCCCCGAACTCGGGCCAGATCAGTCTGACAATGTCGGGATGTAACCGCCACTCGTCGCGGCGGGGACCGCCGCGAGACATGAGGTCCGCCCCGAAGTTCTGTGCGCCCGCGATATGCAGGGCCCTCAGACTGAGGAGATACTGATGAGCCCAAAGCCAGAGCTCGACCGCCCTCTGGTGGAGAGCAGAGGAACGCACTCCCCCCTGTTTGTTGATGTACGCCGCCGCCGACACACTGTCTGTCCTGATCAGAACGTGGCGCCTCACAGCGACGAGTTCCAGCACATTTATGTGGGCTGTAGGGGGCGTGCGCCACTCGCCTCCCACCGAGTGAGAGAGGCACGTTCCTCCCCAACCCGTCAACGAGGCGTCCGTGAAGACCACAACGTAGGACGTCACTCTGCCCAGGGGAACACCCCTGAGAAGGGCGGGGGGGGTTCCCCAATATCCCAGGTCTGGCGACACTGAACGGGGTAGGAGGAGCACCCTGAACTTGTGTCGCACGGGGTCCAACCGTTGGCGAGCAAACCACCGCTGGAGTCTGCGCATAAAGAGCAGACCCAGGGGTACCACGGGATGGGCGGCTGCCATCAGCCCCAACAGGCGCATGGTGGACAGCGCGGTCACGTTTCTGAGAACGCGAAAGCGGGAGAGTGCCAACAGGATGGCGTCTCGCCGAGGAGGCGAAAGCCTCGCTGTCATGGTGGCTGAGTCCAGGCAAAGCCCCAAGTAGACTATCTGCTGGCCGGGGAGCGGGAAGCTCTTCTCCCAGTTGATGGCAAACCCCAGGAAAGAGAGATGGTTTATTCACCGCCATGGTGTCCCTTCTCTGCAGCTTCCTCTGAGTCGCCTCAGAATAAGTGGGTCGTCGAGGTAAAAGAGACCCTCTTTTCCCTGACGCCTGAGCGGTCCCAACGCCGTCCTCCACACAACTTGGAGAAGGTGCGCGGGGCCAGGGAGTAGCCGAATGGCAGGGACTGGTACTCGTACGCCACCCCCATAAAGGCAAAACGGAGAAACTTCCTGTGCGCCTGCTGAACAGGGACGTGGAAGTAAGCATCCTTGAGATCCAGGGATGTGAACCAGTCGCCGGCCTCACACATCGGGAGCAGCGCTCTGACAGTGAGCATTCTGAAATTTCCTTTGCGGCAACGAACTTGTTTGAACACGCCGAAGATCCAGAATAGGTCTCATCTCCCCCTGACTTCTTGGAAACCAGGAAGTAGCGGGAGTAATTCCCGCGACGTGACTCGTGGGGGGAACGACAGTGACGGCCCCCTTCTCCAAGAGACGGGCCACCTCTGCTGCCAGAGCCGTGCTTGCCACTGGGTCCTGTAGCCTGGTCTCTCCACCAACCCCACAAAAAAGGTGGGGACGGCGCTTGAACTGTATGGAATGACCCCATATTCAACGTGCTGTCCAACCATGATGGTAGAACGCACCGCTCTAGCCAACCACGCATAGCGATCGGAGAGAGGGCGAGCCGACAGCATGAGGAACGCTGTCCAGGAACAACCCTGTACTCCCTCCCCGGCCCTACCGCCTCCACACTGAGTGTGGACCAAGGGGGCATCCCATGAAAGGAGGAGGCTTCAGCGACCGTGGTAGACGTCACAGAGCCAGTTGCTGCACAAACAGCGAGCCGTCTGGACGTAGCACCTCATGACGTGCGTTGCCCGCTGGCTGCAGCACAGCACGCAGACCCGTCTTCTCACCTTTCCACAGACTGTAGAAAGGGAGTAGAGGGATAACGTGGAAGCTAGGAAACTAGCACAAGCGTCCGTATCCACGGGCTCGTGTAACGGGTCTCCAGCCCGCCCACGATGATCAGAGGGACGCCGCTCCTGAGAAGCAGGTGAACCAGAGGATATGCCTACACGCCGTCCGGCCGCCACCCCACAGCCATCTGGCTGAGGGGGGGGAAGAGGCGATCTAAAGGAACAGCGCTCTTTATTAGTTTCACATGAAAAAACAGGAGCAAGTTTGCGGAACTTCTGGCTCCGCGGTGCTGCTCTCCCCGGCTGCGGCGGCGGCGGCTGCCGCTGCTGCTGCGGCATCGGGGGTGGAGTTGGAGGCGGTCCCCTGGAGTGCTGGAACCGGCCTGGACCCCGTTTCCTCCCGTCCTGCTGGCGGGAGGAGCCCGTGAGAATCGCCCCGAACCGAGAGCGATTCTCACGGACGGACTGCTGGTGAGTGAGCACCTCCGAGAACCGGGGCCCGAATAGTCCGTCCGGAGCTAATGGGCCCTGGACGAGGCTGGCCCGCTCTCGTTCCGGGACCGCAGTGTGGGAGAGCCATATCGCCCGCTGGACCATGGTAGCCCACGCCATATGCCGACCGGCCGAAACGGCTATCGGTTGGTACAGCTGAAGGACGGCGCTGGAAAAGCGGGAAACCGTCAGCCACCTTGCGGCCTCCTCCGGGCCGTAAGCTTCCCTGCCAGCCGACAAGGAGACCAGGGCAGAGGAGAGCAGGGCGATGTTGTTGACCGCCGCCGCAGATTGCGAGGCACAGACGAACACCCTGTCCGTCAGGCCGGTAATCTGCCTCTGGAGGCGGTCCGGGGGCAGCGGCTTCTCGTTAGGGCGCCATCCGGCGCCCGGACAGAGAAGCGCTGCCAGAGAAGGCTCCAGGCGAGGGATCCCCCTCGCCTGAGTCTCAGCCCACCCTTCCACGTCGGTGAAGTCAGTGAAGGCCCTCACCGGGGCCTTCAGTGTAGAGGGGTCCCCACCCGCAGCGGTGAAGAGGTGCTGAACCGGTGGGAACAGGGGGCACCGGGTGGCCCGTCGGGATGAAGACTGGGTGCGAAAAAACTCGCCCTGCATGTCATCCGACATGGGGGCGAGAGTCGGGGTCGGCATGGGAATTGCCTTGATGGCCGCCGCTTCACCCATGATCTCGCCGAAGAGATCGGCCATCCGGCGCGGTTTCTCCCTCGGGAGCACAGTGGCTTCAGTGGAAGCCCCGGAGCGGGACAACTCGGACGCAGACCCAGGAAAGACGTCGTCCAAGGAGGCGACGTCGTCGACCTCGAAGCGTTGGTCTTCGTCGTCCTGGGCGTCCGGGACCTCGGCCCCGAAGATGTCGATGGCCTCAGCGAGGTCCACCGACGGGGAGAAGAAGAGGTGCCTGGAGAGGAGCCCCTCTCCAGGCAGCGCGCGGCAGGCGGCGCAGGAGGCCGGGGCAACCATGGCAGCCGCGGCGTGTTCAGCGCCGAGGCACATGAAACAGGCCCGGTGCCCGTCACCCGGCGCCAGGGAGGCGGGACAGGAGGCGCACTGAGGCCCTGAAAAGGGCCCCGTAGCTCTTATAGGAGCGCTCTCCAGTGGCCCTGAAAAGGGCCGTGGGTCCGTGGCCTCGCCCGCGCCGCGGTCGCTGGTCATCGTAGTCATTTGTAGTTTCTTGTTGGTCAGATGCAATGCTGAAAGAAAAAAGAGAATGAGGGGGCGGCTTGCGCCCCCTTTTATACACGTGCCGTGGGAAATGTGGGCGGGGCCCACGTTGATTGGTGCATAGTTGAAATTCTTCAGTGCGCGCGAGCACGCGCACGGGACAAGCCCATAAGGCGAAGCCTAGATGGCGTAGCCTACATGAAATAGAACAGCTGATACAGTGGTAATAAGTGGTACTTTTAAATCAATGCATCTGCAAACACCATTCAGCAAACACATTTTTTCTTGACACAGCCTTCTTGTACATGCCCATAACTTTTAGGATTGATGAGTAATTCATCGTGAGAAAACATTGTTTTACTGCGAGTGAGTGTTAAAAAGAATGAATGAAGTGTGTGTATGTGTAAAATAATTAATGAATGCGGGCCCGTGTGTGTGCGTCCATCTGTTTCAACACACGCAAACTAAACACATAACGCATAATACAGTCCATGGCAATGAATATTAACGGGGGGACCCATGCATATTAGGAACAGAGGTCGATAACGATAATGCATGCAATACTGATAAGAAACGATGTTTATAATGTATTGCCTGTATCATTAAATAGAACCACAGTTACCGCATATCATATCTGTGTTTGTATATGTGTTTTCTTTGCCGAAATTTATTTGAGGACTCAGTATTTCTGAAGTTGTGGAAGAAAACCTTGTTCCATGTGTGAATTAGGCCATATTATTTGAACATAAACTGAGCCATTTGAAGTTTGAAATTCATGTGCATCCGTCTCATCAGAAACTGCAGGCGAGCTGACAAAATATCAACTCGTCAGATTTAAATGCGCTCATGCCTGTTAAAGGGGATGGGAGCTAGCACTCTCATTGGTTTATTGCACGTTATGCCCAAACCACACCTACGGGTAATTAGTCTACTTTAGACCAACCCTTTTTAGATTAGCGCCGGCCGCAAGAGTAATTTTTGCGCCGGTAATATAGCAACATCGCCATAGAACCGCCCACAAAGCTACCTGCGCTTGGCGCTTCTCACTTTCGTTTCAGCGTTCTGTTAAAATAGGGCCCTTTATGTTGAAAGTATAGACTGTCGCGGTTCCAATTAAAACAAGTGGCGCTGTGAATATTCTTCAAAACAAGAGCTGGTAAATTCTGAAAAATGAATTAAACTGTAATCCATATAACTGGTGTTATATGCTATAGACCCTGGACGTATCTGTGGTATAATGGCTGGAACGAATTTCGAATTATAAATACAGTATGTACAATCCATAACATTGGCTCTGTTGCTCGATCAACGGACTAGAATACCTCCTAGAATCATTGCTTGTTAGCCTTAAACGGAGAGGGGGGCTGTTTACATTTGGTTGTAGTCTTTTCACTCGTTTCTCCGTCTCAATAGTAGGGCTAGAACCAAGCAAAAAGACTACAAACAAACTTGAAAACCCCCCCTTTCCGTTTCCGGCCAACGAGCAATGAGTCTTCCAACAGAAATCAAACGGATTTACAAAATGCGCTAAATGTGCAATAAAACACGATAGAAACTGTATTTCGCTACGATACTTGATTCAACCACTCTATTTCATCGTAGACAAACCAGAAAGAGGGCTCAATGTTCAAAATACCGGAAAAAAACAATTGCTCACAGCAACATATTGAAAAAAAGAACTATGAACTAGTTCATTTTTGGAACTGTGAACTTAGTTCAAAATTTTGAATTATGAAAGTTTAACTGAACTAGTAGAAACCAAACACTGCATATTTAATTAATCAATAGGCTCTCTAGCCCCTACAATGAACAGCATCGGATAATAACTATTCAGGAGAAACAATACGCACAAATAGCCTGCACTTATATCTGCAGATAAAAGTGCAGGGTATGCATAGGATTGTAATCGCAATGGTAAATCCTTTTATAGATTTTCTGATACATAAAATCTCTTCTTTCCCCCAATTTTTTTATGAAAGTAATCATAGCACAGGTGCATATTGTCCCAATATATTATTGGAACAATAATATGCCATTTTCAATGGTAAAAATCATTCATGGAGAGTTTTCTTTACTTGCAATTTCAGTTACAATTTTTTTAATTCATTTGTTTTACCAGGGTAGTCACATTGAGACAGTATTCTCTTTTAAAACTGAGCCCTGGCCAAGAAAGACAGCACCAAGCTAAAAGACACAAAAAAAACGAGAAAACCACAACATAAAAAAAAACACAATTAACCAAACAGGAAACATATGCAGGCTATAAAAGACAACCTAGATACATTAACATTGGTAATGTAAAGGCTCTGCAACACATCATTTAAAATCAGAAAGGGGATGAACATATTACGTTTCAGGTTTTTTTTGTAATGCATTCCAAGTTCAAGGGGCATTATCATGATAGGCCAGCTTACCAAGTTCAGAGCGAACAGTAGGCACGTTAAAAAGTATGCTATTGTTAGACCTGAGGTTATATCTATTGTTTGTTGCCAATGAGAACACCGATAAATATATTGGTAATAGTCCAATAGCTGCTTTGTAAATTTAAATGAACCAATTTCGTTGTCTGCGTATTGATAGTGCCATCCAACCAGATAAACTGTACAAGTTGAAGTGGTGTGAATTGTAGCCAGCTTCTGTTATGAATCGAAATGCTGAATGATAGATTTTCTTGTTTTTAATCTAAAACAAGTCTTTTTTCTAAAATAGAAACCTAGGTTGACTCTAAGTTTCTTTACCAAATGTGTTACATGAGGAATAAATGAAAGATTTTCATCCAATAAAAAACAAGTAGGCCCATGTGTAGCATGACACCTTCTCTATTTCTGAGAATGTGACTGAGAATGTGAACAGCACATTCTAATTTAGCACCAACTTTAACATCAGTAAATTCTCTTGTAAAGCTGTGAAACCCTCCTGCAGTTTTACTAATGACTCACAAGGAGAGGGGGCAGTGCAATAGATAATGGTGTCATCTACATAGGTTTTCATTAGCATTTACATATTTGCAAATGTCATTCATGTAAATAATAAACATCAGTGGCCCTAGAATTGAGTCTTGTGGAACTCCAATTTTAATTTCAGCCTTTAATGCCGTCACATGTAACAAATTGAAATATAGTTGTAAGATTGTTCTTGAACCTACCAATAGCATTTGTGGACACCCCAATTTTTTTTACCCCACTTTAAAAAAATCCTGTGATCCACTGTATCAAAAGCCTTTGAAAGGTCAATAAACAATTCTGCACATGAGTTTTTGCAATCAATGGCACTAACAATGTCATTAATTACTTCCTGAAACCCACCTGAAAAGGGGTGAGGATATTGTTGCTAGTTAAATTAAACAATTTTAATTGATCGCTGACTTATGCCTCAAATATCTTAGCCAATACCAAAAGTTTAGACGTAGGGCAATAATGTGGGGTCCCCACTTTTAAAAAGAGGTGTTACATTAGCTGTTTTCCAGGATTCAGGAATAATGTTTTGTTCCAAGGAACAAATAAAAAATGTGAGTGAGCGGCTTAGCAATAAGATCAGCTACAATCAGGGACGTTGGAAGGAGGGGTGCGGGGGTGCGGCCGCACCTCTCTCACCACCGCCCACAGCCCCTTCTCCGCACCCCCACACTTGGCACTGTGCTCCCGCGATTGCTCTCTAAACAGTCTCATAGCCTATGTCCTCTCTTTCCCATCTCCTTCTGCCTCACATCAACTTGACATTAACACTATAATATACGTATATTATGTAGGCAGACCAGCCGCATTTCTACACCGTGCCCAGGACAAGATTACGTTTATACATTGCCCCGTCTTCCCATGCGCACTTCGGTAGAGTCAGAGTGCTGGGGGGCGGGGGCACGCACTAATGAGTATTACCAAGAGGTTATCATTAGAAATCCAATCAAAACTTGACTGTATGATTTACAAAATAAAATAAATGTTTTATTGGAAACAGAGTTTTTGTGTGACGTTGTTTTAACTAAAGCCAAGGGACATAATAACTGGTTAATGCACATACATTGTTTTTGTTTGTGCCGCTCTCTCTCTCCCTCCCTGGGCCCGTGTCCACCTCGTGTGGACATGGACAAGAGCTCAAGCTCTCTTTTTCAATTGATCCCAATGAATTTTTATTTGTTTCATTTGATTTCTTACTATGGTCTACGGATCGGATAGTTACATGCACACACACACACACACACATGCATCCAGACAAAGCATGTTTCCGTCCGTTTGATAAGAATAATAGCCTATTATTATTAAATATTGGTCAAGAAAATAGTCGAGTGAAATTGTGTTTTTTTTCCTCTACACTCTGACATAAATTGATTGATAGTGTGGCAACCCGCCCATGAAACCTCGGCCCGGGTGGGTCCGAAGAACCGTGGTGAACGGGGTATACCGCCGCCAACCACCAGCCGGCGACAGGGAGCACCCTGTCTTTCCCCCCAATCAGCGAGATGGGGGACACCTGGCGGCAGGGAGGAGGAAGACCCAGAACCGGCTCAAAAGGAACCACGGAGTGGGGGGAGAAGGGGAGCGCCAGCGACGCGGAGGCAACCCGAACCGCCATGGGACTAGAGGCTCTCGGAGACCCTAGAACGACCAAATGTGTGTTGAACTGCTGAAATAAATGCCGAGTGCGGCTTTACCCGTGTGCGACGTGCGATTCATTCGTGGAAATCGGCCTAGTGGGTAGCGGGTTGCCACATATGGTGGAGAATGCAGGCACGTCAAGAACCCGCTACTATTCCCGGTAAAAGTACCCCACCTACCCGACATGCAGAACCCGAACATAAGTTACGCCGCCGCAGCCGCGAGAGACGCTGCCGCCGCAAAAGACGCTGCCGCCGCCGCAAAAGACGCCGCCACCGCCGCCGCAGCGGTAGACGGAGACGACGCAGGGGGAGACGACGCAACCCAGGAGAGTCGTGAGAGGAGGCAGAGCTGTGGGTGTAGCCAGCCCGGCCACATAGCCCGCTACTGCCCCGGAGACCGGGACATGACGGTGCCGTCGGCCTACGCGGACAAGGGGACGGGCCGGCCCTGCATGCTGGCGACCTGTTGGGCACAGGAAGCGTCCGGGTGCCAAACCGTACCTGCGAGGGTGATGAATTAAGAGACACAGGCCATATTGGACACCGGCAGGGTGGTCACCCTCCTCCGCCCCGACCTGGCAGGGGGAAGGGAAGGGCCAACCATGGAGGTGACATGTGTGCACGGGGACACCAGGACATACGAGACCTGCCACGTGGTCGTCCGAACACCACAGGGGGTGTTCACGGCTAGGGCAGGGATCGTACCACACCTCCCGGTGCCGCTCCTGATCGGGAGGGATTGTCCGATAGCCCACCAGAAGCAGATCATGCCTCACAGGGAGGCCCACCAGAAGCAGATCGTGCCTCACACAGAAGGCCCACCAGAAGCAGAGCGTGCCTCACAGGGAGGCCCACCAGAAGCAGATCGTGCCTTACACAGAAGGCCCACCAGAAGCAGATCGTGCCTCACAGGGAGGCCCACCAGAAGCAGATTGTGCCTCACAGGGAGGCCCACCAGAAGCAGATCAGAGCCTGTGGGACAAGCTGGACAGCAAGGAGAAGCAGATCACTGAGCTGCAGGATCTGAACAAGAAAATCTTTCTGGAGCGGGAAGGGCTTGAGGGCGATAAGGCGAGGAGCCGCAAGCTGCAGGACCTAACTTGCAATCAGGACCACCGCTAGCAGCCCGACGCTGACGCCGTGTCCCGACGCGATACCTGCCTGGGCGTATTCCCCGGAGACCAGAGGCCTGTGCAAGCGGTGGAGGAGTGTGGCAACCTGCCCCTGAAACCTCGGCCCGAGTGGGTCCGAAGAACCGTGGTGAATGGGGTATACCGCCGCCAACCACTAGCCGGCGACAGGGAGCCCTCTGTCTTTCCCCCCAATCAGCGAGAGGGGGGACACCTGGCGGCAGGGAGGAGGAAGACCCGGAACCGGTTCAAAAGGAACCACGGAGCGGGGGGAGAAGGGGAGCCCCAGCGATGCGGAGACAACTCGAACCGCCACGGGACTAGAGGCTCTCGGAGACCCTAGAACGACCAAATGTGTGTTGAACTGCTGAAATAAATGCAGAGTTCGGCTTTGCCCGTGTGCGACGTGCGATTCATTCGTGGAACTCGGCCCAGTGGGTAGCGGGTTGCCACAATAGGTTGAACAGAACAGGACACATAAGCCACGCATAAAAAACACAATCGACAAAACAGGACGGGTCACTGTGAGCTGCTTTGTGTGCACGATCAATTGGGGGGCGTGGCTAAACAAACCTAGGCTTACCTGGCAAATCAGGGGAACGCGCAGCACATGGATAATTTGAATAATGTTATGATTGACAGTAGCGAAGCACATGGCTAATTTGAGTCAAAGTTTCTTTATTGTCAATTTCAATTTTATGTTAATATAATATACATTAAGTAAAATAAGAGAAATAACTTAATAAGTAGGCTAATATTTACAATGAACAAATTCTAAAAGGTGCAAAAAAGTTAGGCAAAACAAAACAGAACATTATTGACAATATGCGCAATGTGAAATTAGAATCTGAAAGGAAACGGTGTATATAAAGTAAATACATTTAAATGTTCATATTGCACACATTGTAAACAATTTTCCTCCACATTATTTACAATATGTGGAATATGAAATTAAAAGTGTACATTAGAAGGGCATTTTGAGACGTGCACCAGCGTCTCACTCACCAGCTTTTCATTGGGGGTCTCTCGGGAGCAGCGCTATCGACGTTCAGTGGGGGTTTAAGAGTGGGGACTCTCCGGAAATCGATAACAACCTCCTTGGTCTTGGGTTTGGGACGGGTGGTTGATCATAATTGCTCTGCAAAGTATATAGGATGAGAAGGAGGCCCCCAGATTCGAGTGTTAAAACATTTGGAAATAATAAAGGACAATGTTTTATGGCAGGTGCATGCTCTTAAAAGTTGCCTTCCTTCACTTAACATGACAAAAACTTTGAGCAAGGCCAAGGCGTCATAGCGCAGTGTTTACCTACGTCAGGGGTGGCCAACCTGCGGCTCGCGAGCCGCATGCGGCTCTTTGCCTCTTTTCTTGCGGCTCTTCAGTTCACATCAAATTTTGTGTTCATTTATTTTATTTATTTTTTTTATCATTTTTTTTTTCTTATGTGTGTGCATGTTCCCAAACGTTTTAATTTATGACGCAAAATAACGTTCACAAACGTTTGGTGTTGATGCAACATAAAATGGCCTGCTCAGCTTGGAGGAGCTGTCACGTTAAAATTTTACCGGGGGCGAAAATTGTACCGGCCTACGTCATCAGTTGTTGACAAATTCCAAACCTGCCTTGCAACAGACGACGCGATCGTTTGTTGCCTGGCAACGGGCGATCGCGTCGAATGACGTAGGAAGGTTCTTGAACATTTACAAACTTTCATGCTCGTTCATTGCACTCCTGCATTGAGCGTGACAAGACAGGTTTTTGAAACCTGCTTTAAACACTCAGTTTACTAGCTAAATTCGATTAAACAATTCAATACAATACAAATATAAAGTAAAAACAAGTGTTATCTAGCGATCCGTTATCGGTATTATGTTATTTCGTCTTTGGAAACAGGAGCCAAATGTTTTTTGAAACCTGCCCGGCAACGGACAACCCAATCAAATTAGTTGTCAAATTGTCAACAACTGACGTAGGCCGGTAAAATTTTCGCCCCCGGTACAATTTTAACGTGACAGAGCTCCTTCCCATGAGTAAACAATTTGCGTCAAGTAGGCTCCGCTCCAAAAATGGCAGATAAAAAATGCACAGCAAAAAGAAAATATGAAGAGGAACGCAGGACGTTTTTGAGTGGGAGAGTTTATATTTTTTTGTTAAACGTAATGGGAAGCCTTTCTGCCTTATATACCAGGTGTCATTAGCGCAATTCAAGGCTTCTAATCTTCAGCGCCACTTCAGCTCACTCCATGCTAACTTCGACCAGGAATTTCGGAAAGGGACTGAACTTGCACAAGTTAATCGCTTTGAAAAGGCAGGCAGAAAAGCAGACACAGATGTTCAAAAAAAATCTACGACACACTCAGAGACCCTAACGCTGGCATCTTATCAACTGGCTTGGAACATTGCACGAGCTAAAAAGCCATACAACGAAGGGGAGTTTGTAAAAAAAATGCCTCAGTGACGTTGTTAAAATCTTGTCTCCTGAAAACGCCAAACTTTAACGAATGGTGTCAGACGGCCAACTGTCCCGCCACACTGTGAATGCAGAATATCGGACATTAACACGGCTATTGAATCGCAGTTGCACTCCGATCTTCAAGAATGCGAATATTTTAGTGTCGCATTGGACGAGTCTTGCGACATTCAGGGCAAGCCACAGTTGGCAATATTTGTCGGTATCAAGTGAGTGTTGTATCAGAGAAGAACTCCTTGACATTGTGCCATTGAAGGACCGAACCCGAATACATGTAAAAGAAGCGATGATGGCTGCATTTGCGAAGGCAAGTCTCCCAATACCAAAACTGACTGCAATGGCCACGGATGGAGCACCTGCAATGGTCGGCTCTTTGAAAGGGCTTGTGGGACGCTATTGGAAATCGTTATATATTTTTTTGTGGACTTGGTTGAACTGAGAGTTTGTGTGTGAGGCAGTGCACACAATGTTCATTGTTGAAAATGACTGGCCTGTGGTCTTGGTACTGTAGGAGTCCATTTCTGTCATTATGTTGGTTGTGTGACATTTACAGTAAATCTGGCTGAGCAGAAATCTGTGTCTGAGTCTTTGTGTGTGTGTGTGTGTGTGTGTGTGTGTGTGTGTGTGTGTGTGTGTGTGTGTGTGTGTGTGTGTGTGTGTGTGTGTGTGTGTGTGTGTGTGTGTGTGTGTGTGTGTGGAAGGGATGGGGGGATGTTCATGTGTATCCGTGTGTATGATGTGGCTCTTTGCAGTAACACAGTAAAAAATGTGGCGCTTAGTCTCTGACTGGTTGGCCACCCCTGACCTACGTCATCATAAAGTTCAAATCCGTTCACATTGCTAGCTACGCCGGTTGAATGAAAAAATAAACACAGAAAGAAAAATAGTTGATTTACCATCTATAATATATATATATAGACTAGCCTATATATGTTTAGATAGGGCCTATTGGTTTTTAATTTGTTTAGTTGTTGTTGCTTGTTTTTGTAAGTCCAGTGACAGGGATTGCTGGCATTTTGCTATTCATCCGCTGGCAATCATTAGCATGTTGACAGAATCGTTAGCTAAGCTATAGAAGCTATATTATTTTCTTGGCGGCAATAATCATGTTGCAAAAGAGAATATTGGATTTCTTCTCAAATTTCCTCTTAGGCTGCTAAACGTCCCAGAGAGACACAGACGGATACAGGAGAAGACAATGGGACAGTCACATTACCTTTACAACCTGCTCCAGCTCCTCCCAGATGTGTGCCGGGAGAGGGACAGCAGCAGCTAGCCGGGCCGCACGGAGTTGGGACTAGTAGTAGGCCCACTCTTCCCACAACGTGTCCTCCTGAGCCTACTCGAACGGCAGAGGCATTCAGACCACCAGAAAACTATGTTTTCCCTGCCAAAAAAATCTCTGGGGAGAGCTTCACTCGCTCCTGTAGGGCCACCTGGTTCCAACAGTGGCAGTGGCTGGAGTACAATGGAGATTGCGACAGCATTGTTTGCGGTGTGTGCAGGTCAGCGGCCAAGAGCAAGTTGATCAAAGAAACAGACAGCTTATTTTTGAAAGAGAAGTGGTTTTGCAACTGGAGAAAGGCCACTGAGAAAATAAACGGTCCCACACCTGTGGTGGAAATAACCAAGATCTAACTCTTCGACTAACTAAGAGAGCAAAAGAAATCGAGGGGTCCGGAGCAAGTATGACAAAAAGACTTTATCGTTAAAAAAGGCAACAACAAAGCCGAGTAATTTGAAAAGCACTGCCGGTCAACAGATCCCGGCCTCGTTTTTATCCACACATACAAAGCTGTTTCTTGTTTGGGGTCCACCCACAATCAGTCATAGATTCCTCTAAGCGAGTGGTCAGCAACGCTAATCTAAAACACCAGGCTGAGGTCAGCACGCATTGACCCAGTAGCCTTCGGCTCCTGAGGGGGGGGTCTAAATTATGCTCTGACCCCAGACTCCCTGGCACCATGTCAAGCCTTGGATCAGAATCCAGAGGTGCTTCAGATGTTTTCTACCATTAGATATTTAGGCCTAATAATAATCATGGTTTACCATAGAATATAATCATTCATTTCTTCACTCCAATGCAACACAGAGATTGGCTGCACTTCTGCAAATGCCAATAAATGCGTTGCTGTCCGAAGCCACCGCCAAAGACCAGCAAACCGCCCGTCAGGTCTTGGAGCTACTGTTTAGCTGCAGACGATTCTTGGGGCGACAGGGACATCCCGGGATGGTGTGTTGTGGCAGCTGATGGCCGAAAGAGTAGGCATGAGCACGTCATGGAGTCCTGGTTGTAGAGAAGAGACAACTGGATGTCTAATAACGTCCAAAATAAAATAATTGAAATTTTCGCTCATAAAATTCAGCGAGAAATTGCAGCCAAAGCAGCATCAAGCCCCTTTTTTGGTATAACGGCTGACGGCACAACTGACGTTACGGGAAAAGAGCAGTTTTCCTGCAACATTCAGTTTTCAGACAAGAACCTGCACGTTCAGAACTACTTTTTCGGGTTCTACAATGCTCCGGACACCACAGTCAACATGTTGTTTTTGTGCATCAAAGATGTTCTTGTGCGCCTCAATATCCCGATGAAAAGGATATTTTTTTGATGGAGCCAGCAACATGTCGGGACGATTCAAGGTAGTGCAGGCCAGGCTGAAGGAAATGTGTCCCGACTCTGTGTATGTGCACTGCGCCAACCACTCTTTGGATCTAGTGCTGCAAGAGGTTGCAAGGGAAGTGTGCCTGGTTGCTGACACACTTAACTTCGTACGTGAGGTTACAGTGTTGATCAATGAATCTGCCAAGAGAAAGGCCCTGTATACCTCCCTATTTGGATGCGGGGATGTGATCAACCTGTTCGCCCTGTGTCCAACGCGATGGTGCGTAAGGGTTGTGGCTCTGTCCCGTCTCCTTGCAGGGTATGGCGAAATGCTGAAGACATTCAGGACCATGGAAAGTGACACAACTGTGAAGGGGGAGACACGTGCTAAAGTGGCAGGGCTCCTCAGTAGTGCCACCAAAACGCGCACGGTATTTGGGTTGCTTTTCTGTGTAAAGGTCTTCACTCCATGCGAAGCAGTAGCACATACTCTGCAAGGCACCAAAGTTACAGCCCTGGGGTCAGTTGTATCTGCCAACTTGCTCTGTCAGCGACTGAACACTCTGCGTCAGGATCAGGCCCGGCTCTGGGCATAGGCAGTATAGGCGAATGCTACGGGCGCCTCCATCCACCGGGGGCGCCAAAAATATGTTTTAATTTTTATTTTTATTTTTTTTATCATATATATATTTTTTTTTTAATACTGTATTCATCCAACTTTAACTTCAATGTTTATATTTCTTAATACCAGTAGTTATGTCGAAATAAATATTAGACAACATAACATAACATGCAAAGAGCGCCATATTTCCACTTCCTCCGCGCCCCCCCCCCCCCCCCCCCCCCCCCCCTACCTAATTGCACATCACAGCTACCGCATTGCATATCAAAGCTACCTGTTTTGTACATCACAATGTCAAAGAAAGCTAAACCCTCTGGCGCCCAGGGGAGGAAAAGAAAAAGAGAAGAGGAGGAAAAACGGGGGAAAGACAGAGGTACAGTAACTTTAATTTGTTTATCTTTAATGTAGGCCTTAATGTGTGGTTTTATTATTTGTTTGTCCCCTGTGGTGCCCACACTTTGAATCTGGTGGTAGCTGATGCTGCAAAGAGCTCACCAGATGCAGTTGGCTACTTTGGATATCTAACAAAGTTGTTCAAACTTTTCTCCGCCTCTGTCCATAGATGGGCTATCCTCCTGAAACATGTTAACACCACCCTCAAATCCTGGTCAGACACCAGATGGGAGAGCAGAATAAAGAGCATTGAGGCTGTAAAATACCAGGCTGGACAAATCAGAGATGCTCTTCTGGAGGTGAGGGAAACTACTGCAGACCCTGTGGTGAGAGTGGAAGCCCAGTCCTTGGCTGAAGAGGTTGGATCTTATCGCTTCTGCATTTGCACAGCCATATGGTACGACATCCTCAACAAGACTCAGCATGTCAGTGCACTGCTGCAGTCACCATCCATGCAGCTAGATGTGGCTGTCGACCTGCTGAAGAAAACTACAGATTCTCTCACCTCCTACAGAACAACAGGATTCTCTGATGCACAGACGGCTGCCAAGGAGATGTGCGAGGAGATGAATGTGGAAGCTGTTCTTAAACAGAAGCGCCTGAGAACAACAAAAAGGCACTTTGGATATGAGTCTGCAGAAGAGCCTATCGATGATGCACTAAGAAAATTGGAAACCACATTTTTTAATGTGCTGGTGGATACAGCCCTCTCTTCCCTCAATGAGAGATTCCAGAACATTGCAGAGGTGAATGGCAAGTTTGGAGTCCTCCTGAACTTTCCAAACATGACCAAATTAGAACAGCTACAGCACTGTGAAAACCTGAGTGCTGCTCTGACCCTTGATGGACAGACAGATATTGATGGGAGGCAACTTGCTGCGGAAATGCAGAATTTTCCACATTTCCCTTCCAAAAAGATGTCAAACATGGACCTCTTGACCTTCCTGCATGATGAAAGGCTTACAGAAATATACCCTAATATGTGGGTTGCTCTGCGAATCTCTGCAACTCTTCCTGTCACAGTGGCTGCTGCCGAACGAAGCTTCTCCAAGCTCAAACTCATTAAAACCTATCTCAGATCTACCATGATGCAAGGACGTCTAAGTGGTCTTGCCATCATAAGCATCAATCATGTGGTATCAAACCAGCTGACATATGATGATGTTATTGACGAGTTTGCTGGAAGAAAGGCAAGAAGAGGGAGGTTTTAGCAAGGTGGGGGGAGCCTGTTGAGGTGTGAGATTGAGGTCAGTTCTAGATGTAGACAGATGTTACTTGTTGGAATAGCGGTAGAATTTCAAGATAGGTTTCTGTAAATATTATCTTTGTAATATAGTTTTTCAAGTGTTTAATTATTTAAAGTTCTAACGTTCTAACGTATGCATACCTTATTTATATTGTATTTATGATTCATTTGGTGTTTAATTTTAATCTAAAATAAAAGAATCTCAAAGACAAAGCTTTGCAGTTTCTCTGAGTGTATGAACATTGGTCGTCAAATTTACCGTGCGATCCAAAGGGGTAGGGGGCGCCAGGAAAAATCTTGCCTAGGGCACCAAATTGGTCAGAGCCGGCCCTGGTCAGGATGCCACATTCAACGACTCAGTCGCCAAGACCAAAGAGTACAGGGAACGCTTTGATCTAAAGCCGCCACATCCACCCCGAATCACCAAAACCACGGCCCGCTTTCGTCATACCGAAGTGGAGGAAGAGCAGGAGTTGAGCAGCGGTGCAGCAGGTAAAAAATGTAAACATTTGAGGTCAAATTGTTGTTCTTCTGTCGGTGATTACAGCCTGCTCTCTTCGCGCAGCTACTTGGTCAAAACGCCGCTCCACCTTTGAGCAAACCAGGTCTAGGCCCTCAAACAGCTCCCTTTTCCACACATTTCGATACTCTGTAACAAGGAGCTAGACAAGCACAATATGTGTTATGAGTTTGCGTTTAAAGTAGGTACACTGCCATATTCAGGAACAGTTTTATCTTTATAGCAGTTGAGCTGAACTCTGTCTCCCCTCTGACCACCCCCCCCCCTCCCCCTTTTTCTCATTATTCCTGCATAAAAGTATAACATGAGTTCTCACCATAAGACACCCTGGGCCGAATTAATGATGCCAATTTTTAGGGGGGTGGGACTGTTACAGGCCTACACATTCTATAAAGTAGCGGAAGCGAGCGGCCCCTCCCATCTTGAACTGGCCTGCGTTTTTTTGAATTTTTTATTCTGAATGATCGCCTTTGAAGATGACAGGCTGTTGTTCGGCCTGACGTGAAAAAGTAGTCCCTCCACTGGTTGCCTTTAAAATGAACGACGGGAAAATTCAGTCGCACATCTATCTATTCCAAAGGATGTAGCTTGCTGCGTGCCCAGAGAGAAGGTTACGAGAGCTGTGGTAGCAAGCAATTAATTGAGGAAGTTAACAGGATACTGTTGGCGGTCTTTTAGCTAAGCCAGGGCAGCGCAGGGGAAAGAGGTTGATGTTGGGGGCTCTCCAGAACTAAAACTCTTTGCACCAGAGCAGTTAAGCCTGGAGTTGGCAATACTTGAGGATCTGTGTAGGGGGCGGAAAGTCACTACCATCCAAGACGTGGCGTCTATCCTCAGCGACCTGCAGCCACAAACCAGAGGCATGCTTTTGGAGGTGGAAAGGCTGTTAAAGCTATGTCTGTCGCTCCCAATATCTGTTTCTGCATCTGAGCGCTCTTTCTCGGCCCTGCACCGACTGAATACCTGGCTCCGTAACACAATGACTAGGAGAGACTAACACACTTGTCATTCATTAATGTGCACTCTGACATTTTGGATGCCATTGATGTTCCCAAGCTGATGAGTGTCTTTATTAGAAGGACAACTGAGAGAAGGTCCACATTTGAAAATGTGTGATTGTTGCCCCTTGACTTAGTGGTAGCCAAGAGGGTGTGTTTTCAATGCAAAGAAAAAGATAGAGAAAAAAACACCCAAGCATACATTCCCTTCTTTGCTTTTGTGTTTTTTTCCTATAGGACCTCTCTCTAATGTGTTCCCTGTTAAAGATTTTCTACTGAATTAATTTTGATTGTTAACACAGACACTATTCAAAAATGTATGCTCTGTTTATTTTGTGTCAGAAAATGCGGAGTTGAAAACCGAAACTTAACTATTGCCTTGCTGGGCTGACTTGAGTTGGAGCAGCCAAATAACCCTAAATTAATAAATATTGTAACTAAAAAGAAATATGTCGTGTTGTGTGATGTTTGTCAGTAGCCTACAGTAGACCTAGATTCTGCACTCTGAATGCCACTAACTGTTCTATAATAGGCCTCCACTATCGCCGATCACATGAACACCCAGCCGGCTTCTTTTTAAATTTTTTTGGATTGATGTGATTTTCGGCAAACCACACAACAGTTGGGTGGTCATGTGGTATAAAAAATCAAAACCCTTCTCATGTGTATTCGAACCAATTCTGCACGTGCCATAGAAATTAGATAAAACAACAATGCTGCGCCAAGCAGCACCCTGCAGGAGATAAAATGTTGCGTCACGCAGTATCCGGTATCAATGGTTAACCTATGATTCTACCCCTCCGCCCACCCCAACCCCCCAAAAAAATAGTTCCAACGTGCCTGGGAGGAGTAATGGCGGACAAATGAAACTTAACTTTTTAGAAAAGCTCTGCCTATTGATCACTCTGTATGCATTCACTGTATAATTCTGCTCCCACTCAGAATCCAAATTTTACTCATCAAACACAAAATAGTGCAAAAACGGCTGTTTAGTGGTGTATAATAACGTGATTCTGCAGTGGGAGCATTATTTGATAGGCATCTCGTCTATCCACATACTGTAGCCCTGAAATCTTCAATAGAGATGTTATAAAACGGCATCAAAAGATGCTTCCCATATACTTACAGTGTACATAGGGTGTTGGAGCATTATTTGATAGAGGCGATTGGTCTGCAGATAAAATACTCTTGTGACGTAAGCTAGCATTTTCTGATAGGGTAGCATGATTTGATAGCCGCTGCTATGGAGTCGCACTACGGTAGCAAAATCTGACAAGAGGGCAGAAATTGGCAGAACGCCGGCAAGTTTGAGCTACACACCTCGTCCGTTGATTGGTCGACAGAATTGTAACTTTTGTGTGACGGGGATAATAACAAACAAACGCCGTAACTGAGCTAGGCTATATCGCACCCTCACTACTGGGCTGAGGCGTACTGGGTCCGAAAAACGCCGATGGTAAAGCGCCATTTGGCTTTGTTTACACTGCAAGCTTTAATTCTCAATTCGGATTAATTGCTCAGATCTGATTATTTACTTTGGCTGTACACATTATGTCACATGCAGCACACTGGGATTTAAACATCGAGGCCATGAAGGCAGCATTTACAGATCATTTATAAATTGATTCAAAGTAGCATTTACACGGTTAGGACTTTTTCACAAGGGTGGATGTTCTTTTTATCAACTGATCATTTCATCATCAACTATCTAAACAAACAATTCTAAAGTGGTTCTATTCGATTAAATAAATTTGTTCTTTTGATGGTCCAAGTGGCTTTCAATGGCTTTCTGGTCCACCAATTGATCCGAGTCCGACGCTGTGAAGGCAGAGCTTCAATGTAGCCTCAAAGTTTCTGAAGACAAACAGCTTCCATAGTATCAGATAGCAAACAAATAAGGTGGTTTAAACATTGTGCAAAGTTCTGATGAAATTGCACGGTAGGACCAGCGCTATTCAAGAGAAAACACTCAAGCGCTATTGTGGGTGACTTTCCCCATGGAAAGAAGACAAATATCATTATTAATCGCCATCCCACTTGACTCCATTATACCATTTCCACTGTCCTGCCACTGTAAACCTCCATCTGCCTTCTCTCATGTTTGTATACACTGGGTGGCTCTCGCTCGTGCCAATAGGACGAATATTGATCTAGAGTGACGTCAAACACAACAAAGCCATTGCTGTACAAACTGGCCTCATAAAGAAATCCTAACCTCTAGTTGAAAGATGTAGTGAGGCAACGCCGACAGGACACAACCAGGGCTCATGCTGTGTGGCACTCCTAGGATCTTTGTCATTCTTTCTACATCAAAGGATTCATACATTTTATTAAAAACAAAAACACAACACAATTAATCAAGTACAGAATATTCGATGGTGATCAAAGATTCTGAAAACATTTGGGCCATATCCAAAAACATTTGGGCAATTGTATTCTGTAGTTAAAATTTTCGGCTTTAATCAATAATCAAAATTGGTGTGTTTGTGCCTGCGTTTGTAAATGCCTGTGTGGGTGTGCATTTGTGTGTGCCTGGCTGTGTGTGATTGTTTGATAGTCTGATACCCTCAGCCTCTTTCCTTGAGTAGCATTGAACGTTGGACTGTGTGCAGAAACCACAAATATTTAAGCTGGCTGTGGTTGGTGATAGTTTCATTTTGGGGTTTCTGGGTAAACACCTGTATAAGCAGGTACAAAAACAATACACTCTGTTCTTCCTGTCTGATAGTCTATCTAATCACATATTCAAAGCATAGGCAGAGACAGACAACCATCCCAGACCAAGCTCCTACTTTTTGCCTCTGTGGGGCTAGTTTGTGAGCGTTATGAACTTAAATCCAACTTTCTAACCTTAATCCTACATGTAGGATATGGCTTACATTTAGCTGATGAGAAGGAAACAAGAAAACCGTGCTAGCATCCTGTAGCCAAAAACCACTGGTGGTCGTAGCACTTGCTGCAGTCCGTAGAACCATGTCATGTTGTCACGTATCAGCATACACTGTGCGCTAGTGCACAGAGTTTGCACAACACACTTATTTGAGCTAAGGGTGTACAGCCATTAGAAGTCCACGGCTTTGTATAACGGCCGTTGTCAAAATCTCTCATCAAACACAAATACACCAAGAAAAAGAAGAGTTTAACTCTGAAACTCTTCCACACGAGGCCCTGAGACTGTGGCGGTCAACACAGAGATTATGTAGCCTCTGTACATCTGTGGTCTCCATGAGGCAAAGAGACAGATATTTTGGTGCAATGAAGTGTGCTTGGGATATTTAAGGTGCCACCTCCGTCCTATATGTAGGACAAGGAGTAGCCCTGAAAGTGCAAACAATTTATTACCTGCGTCATTCTCTGAGCTTCATCATAATTTGCTATTAAGGCATTACAGAAAAGGTTTCAGAGCCAGGTCGACGTTTTTTAACCTGATACAGAGGCTAATATTTCCAATATAGCTATAAAGTAAACAATGAACAACAAACAATATCTAGTAAAGTAGAGACTAAACCTAGTCAAAACGAGTTTTCAAATTGATACTATTGACAAACAATATGTAAACAGTATATGGTGATATCCTACGATGAAGTAAAAGACGAGATATTTTAACTTTTGTTCAATCGTTTAATGTAAATTTGTTTTCCTGAACATGTGTTTGCCAATATGAGTGACATCTTTATAAATCATAAAAACGCTTAACTTTCACCCTATTGGATTATTTTAAGAATTGAGTGCCTAATTATTTCATCCTCATC
>OLKM01004478.1:0-22122 GCA_900291075.1 Melanogrammus aeglefinus | reverse complement strand
GAGAGAGAAGAAAGAGAGAGAAAGAGCTCTTCGCCGAAACGCACATCACACACCACACAACGGACGGAGCGGCAGCGGAGCCAGTTTCCTCTCGGTGCGACCGTTAACCGATTGTGCCAGAATTGCGCCAGAGCGCGCCACCTCTGTGCCAGGGCTCGCGCTCTGTGGGGAGCATTTGCGTTATTCATCTTAACAGAGATGCTTGAACCAGAGGATTAGATGCCCCACACAGTTCACACAGGCTACACACACCACAGAGCTACCCACAGACACTGAGGGGCCGAGACACAAAAATGCCGCATCTGGTGGTTCCTTGCATGATCTTATGTCACAGTGAGCCCGATCTGTGTCAGTGCTCAACCTGGTCAGTGGCGTCGCGTTTTATTTTCAAACACAGACTGTACAGTGAGAAGGCACATTTTTTAAAATTTTCAAGTTGGCAGCTCTCAAATATCCGACCTGTCTGTTTAGATTACAGATGCATCAGTCCAGTTCGAACTAATTGAGACCGCCATTGAGTTCGAACGGCTCCCTTACTCCGATTGTCGGAACAATGGGAGTTCGTAACTTTATGGGAGTTCGAACTCAATGGAGGTCGGACCAATTGGCGAGGTCGAACTAATGGGATGGTCGGACCAATGAGGTCGGACCAGTGCCATGACCGCTAACGCTAACCCCCGTCACCGGAGCAAGTCCGGCTGTTTTCAAAAGCATCTTGTCATTACAAAAGCAACCAACAAACAGATCGGAAATATCCTAACAATAGCCACGGACGAGAGTAAGTATAAATCCCTTGTTATTTACGTCGTTATGTTTGCTGATTAAAGTGTCAATAAAGAACAAATATGTATAGCTTTACATTTACGGCCATACCGTCTTGACAAAATTATGCAATGAGTTATGCTAGGTGTCACATACCATTGTTTGGAACGCAGAAAAAACAAAAAAAAAAGAAACCTGTTACCATTTCAGAACGCATGTGCCGTTCCAGATTGCTAGTTACCGTTTCAGAACGGGCAGTTACGTTTCAGAATGGCATGTGCCGTTCCAGACGGAAAGTTACCTTTCCTGAACAGCATTTGCCATGGTAATGTCAGTGTCGCCGGCTGGGCACATGCCACAGGGGGCAATAAACGATGCTACGGGGTCTCTCCTTTGGTTCCGTCATGGCGGTTTTCGTTTCGGCCAAAGAATTTTCATTTCGGTGCATCCCTAATAAAATAGTTAATAAAAAAATTGATAAAAAAAGGTAGCAAGGTGCTATCCTATTTTCTTCAACCCGTATCCAAGTGATCTATTGAATCGTGTCCCGGAGCACGATCTCCGACTTGCTACAAAGAACGAAATGTAAACCAATGCATTATGATTGGGAGCGTTTCTCCGATGTTACCGGGCTACACAGAACGAAATGTAAACCAATGGATTTTGAATGGGAGGCTTCAGAAGGTGTGTGCTCAGATAGTACAGTGCACCCTCTAGTTATATGTATATCAATATTTCCATTATTGTATTTTTGAAGCAGACCTCCTCAAAAACTGAAAATAAATAAATAAATAAAAATAACAATGCTCCGCAGAACGAAATGTAAACCAATGCATTCTAAATGGGAGCGTTCCTCCTTTCCATTGGACCTTCAACAGGGGTGCATCTTGGGATTACGCTGTGAAAATTGTGGGTCTCTGGGAAAAAGTTGGCCCTAACCCGAAACCTCCCCCACCCCCACCTCCCTGCCCTTGGGGTCCGACCGGGCCAAATTTCGGTGTGGGGGTCCCAGTTAGCTAGAATAAGGTATTCACATTTCAGGGTGGCAGGACCTTCCTATCTTAAAAACTGTCATTCCACCACATTCTGAATGACTAGGTCTTGCAGGCAACACTTCTGAGAGGCTATGTCCAAATAACTTTGTTTCTCTAAGGGCTAGAACTCCAAATCTGTGCGCATACATTTTGGCATCTCTAGCTATCTTGAAAAGGTGGGAAAAGGCTGTGGACCTCAACAGTAGGTAGTGTGACAGTAGACGAGGTTAGTTTCTAGTCCCCATTTTTTGTGTGGTGGAGGTGTACATTTGTGACCTGTGGCCAAGTTTTTGAAGTCTGGGGTCAAAAGGAGCCGGCACCACGCCACTTGAGATGAGATAGCAAAAAGTTAATGTGTATTTCTCTCCTAACTTTTTGTCATTATTAAAGCAGAGGTCCTGATTCTCAATATGCATGTTGGGAGGGCTAGGGTTGTAGTTCTTGGAAAGAGACAGAACTTCAGCCAAAAATCTTGCAAGTGAGCCGGGGGTGAGGGGGGCAACTTAGATGGAGGCCCTTGCTGAGTTTCATTTCTGTAGGCTGGAGCCACAAGTTGAGCGTATGAGACGTCCTCTGAGACCCCCTTGATATTTATATTGAGGACCCCAGGTCTATAGCTTACTTGTAAGTGTCCTCGTCACCTAGTACATCACTCCCTTTAGAGTTTGCTGAAGGGTCCATCACACCCTACCGTGTAAATACGGATAGGGACCGCTTTCGTCCTCGGCCCGGAGCGTGTTTTGTCTGTCAATGGTTCGTCTTCTCTGAGCTTATGAATCCGGAGTGCTCCTGGAGAAACGGAGCAATACCACCGGAAATCGAGGCGGCAGTATAGAGTCAGAAGTCGTATAGTATAATATCTGATATGTATATATAGTGTATATTCACACACTGCTGCTGGCATTTTGGCCCATTCCTCCATGCAGATCTCCTCTAGAGCAGTGATGTTTTGGGCCTTCGCTGGGCAACACAGACTTTCACTTCCTCCAAAGATTTTCTATGTGGTTGAGATTCTGGAGACTGGCTAGGCCACTCCAGGACCTTGAAATGCTTCTTACGAAGCCACTCCTTCGTTGCCGGGCGGTGTGTTCTATGTCGTATAGGCTTCGCCTTTTAAGGCTATCGCTATTGGGTTATCCCTAGGCATTAGCCGTAGCACTGAAAAATTTGTAATCCCCGCCCACCTACAGCGTGGGCCTCATTTACGTCCGCGGGGCCTCAATCACGTCCGCAGTTCACAGATATATGCGGGCGCCGGCGGACGATCTGCTCCCATTTTCTTCAGCAGCGACCCTAGCATACTGAATGATACCATGTACCCCAAGTCGATCCGCATCTGCAAGTCATGTAACACAGGTTACATCTTGCCTCATGACGGCCACGAAGTGTGCGAGGGCAGCCTGGGGCATGAACATGCCCTCTTGGCACTCTCGCCGCTCTGCCTGTGTCAGCATTGTAAGGCGCTGTCGGTGTAATGCCGACAGCGCCGAGCCGACACTGCCACCGTCATCGCCGAAGGTGCCGACGACTTTGTCGTCCCGCTCGACGATGCCCTCTCCATCCTTGCGAACTCGGAGTTGGACGACTCCGACCGCAGCGAGGAGGGAGCGTCTCCCCCAGCTTCCCCACTCCGAATGGAGGGGTCGGAGACCGAGGAAGTAGCAGCTTTGCCCGTCTCTGCCGCCACCTCACTTCCAGTGGTTGGAGCTTTGGTGGCAGAGCTTCCGGGCATTATCGCCAGGGCAGCCGCAAACCTTGGCCTTGCGTTGCCCGTGCCTCAGGTCCCCCAACGCCCGGACCAGCTTCATGGAATCTGGGGGCTCCAGGCCGCGACACGCCCTGCCCGTCTCGACCCGATCTGGCCGATGTTTCCCGCTATCAGGCCATACTTCAGTGGGGCTGCGGCGGAGCCCGGGAAGCTCGGCGACCCAGTGAAGACATTTATTCAGGTCACGAAGACGGAGGGTTTGACAGACCGGGGTTACAGGGCGGTACCGCCGCTGGACCCCGATCTGTGCGCTGTCTTTGGGGTGAAGCCGGGGCTCGGCGGCCGCCGCCCCACTCCCAAAGATCAGCTGACGGCCAAGCTCACTGACAGGGCGCATCAGTGTATGATGCAGCAGATGGCGGTTATGAACAACGTCGCCCTGCTGGCGCACAACATTTCCACCATGGCGGCTGACCCCCATCGTCTGGCCGAACGGGCAGTCGACGTGGCGAAAACTGCCGGTGTCATCCTCTGCCTCTGTTCCACCGGTGCGGTAACGCGGGGCCCGGACGGCGGCGTGGCAGCACCTCATCCAGAGGAACCTGTGGCTGCAGCAGACCCCGGGCATACCTGAGTCGATGAAGCGTCAGCTATTGGAGTGCCCCATCAACCCGGACGGGCTGTTCGGGCCCCGCCTGTCGTCTATGGTGGACGAAATGCAGGCTGCTTCCGAGGAGGCAGAGAAGTTCCGGAGACATGTCTCCCGCCCTGCGCCTCCACCCCGGCAGCAGCGCTCCGCTTAGGCCCCAGACAGCCACTGTCACGGCGCCGCCGGTAGCTCCTCCTAGACCTGGCCCCCCGGCTTACCAGCCTCGCCCGGCTTACAAGCCCCGCCTGCCCCCGTCGCGGGCTGCAGCGAGCGGCCACCAAGGGCCTCGGGCAGGGGGCTCTCGGGCCAATGCCCCGCCCCACAAGCTCAGGCGAAGGCTATGATGGGGCGAGGGAGACTCGTGTGACGGCGAGAAAACAACGGCTCTTTTAAGAGCCACACCATCTTTTTAAAGACGGCTTGTTATCTCCCTACACCCCAGTTAACGCCGGAGCCCTGTCGGCTGTCGGCCATAACTGTTTCACACGAATCTCCCGCTGCATATGGGCAGGCCGTCGATGAACCTGTCGTATTATTATTGATCGAGCCAGCCCTTCATTGCTTTTGAAAAGCCAATCTCGCCCGGCTACCCCGCCCCGCCCGCCTCCATCACAGGCCGCGGCGAGCAACGGGCAAAGTCCTTGTGCCACGCCGGCTGGCGGGACAATGTCCCGCCCCGCAAGCACCAGCGAAGGCAGTTACGGGGCGAAGGAGAAGCGTGTAACGGCGAGGAACACCTCTTTTCTAAAGATGGCTGTTTTCTTCCCACACCCCAGTTAGCGCCGGAGCCTGTCGGCCCGGCCATAACTGTTTCACACACGTCTCTCGCTACATATGGGCAGGCCGTTAATACACCTTGTATTATAGATCGGGCCAGCCCTTCGCTACCTTTACAAAGCCAGCCCCGCCCGGCTCACCGGCCCCGCCCGCCTCCATCGCAGGCTGCGGCGAGCGGCCAGCAAGGGCCTCGGGCAGCGGGCTCATGGGGCGGTGCCCCGCCCCACAAGCGCCGGCTATTACGTGGCGAGGGAGAAGCGTGTGACGGCGAAAACACCTCTTTTCTAAAGACGGCTGTTTTCTTCCCACACACCAGTTAGCGCCGGAGCCTGTCGGCTCGGCCATAACTGTTTCACACGAATCTCCCGCTACATATGGGCAGGCCGTCGATAAGCCTTGTGTTATTGATGGGGCCATCCCTACATTACTTTCCCCTCACCACATGACATGTGGCGGGACGGCCGCTAAAACGAACTCTCTGTCTACGGCTGACACGCAGCTCGTTCACGTGTTATTTCTCCTCGCGTCCCGACGCTCAGGAGAGGGAACTTGTCACAAGCTGAGCAGGCAGGGCATGCCTCTGCTACTGACACACACACAGAGCCCTTTCGGGCAGAGCTCCCCATGGGCTGCGAGGAGGACTCCTCTCCTCGCAGCGGCGGCAGGGGCTCAGGCATGGCTTGTTTCCATGACAGCCGCATCGAAACAACGGGCTGCACAGCCGCTTTCAGAGCATTACTCGGAATGGCTGAACGCCTTCACCCTGTCCAAATAGATGGACAGGCTGGTCAGCAAGGGTCACACCCTGCAGTTCACCTCCGTTCTCCGCCACGTTTTAACGGGAGATTGTGGAAAACAACGCTGTCATCCAGGGATCAACAGCTGTTACCTTTTGGCGGAGCTCCAGCAGGCTTCTAGCGCGAAAAGGTGATTTCCACAGTCCCTAAGGGAGAGGAAATGCAGGGATTCTATTCCCGTTATTTGGCCCTGGGTACCGTAGCAAAGACCGGAGGGCTGAGACCGATTCTCTCGATCTAGTCACTCTATTCAACACAATGTGCATCGCGGAACGCGAGCGCGCGTTTCACATGTTAAACAATCAGACGAGTGTTGCAGCAGTGTGTATAAAACGCCGAGGCGATTGGTTCACCTCAATAGACTTGAAGGGCGCCTACTTCCACGTCACAGTGATTCCCAAACACAGGAAATTCCTGCGGTTTTCGTTCCAAGGTTCACAGTACCAGTACAACCGTCTCCCGTTCGGCTATTCTCTAGCCCCGCAAACGTTTTCCAAGTGCGTGGAGACGGCTCTCCAGCCGCTGCACGCAACAGGAATGAGAGTACTGGTTTTGAAAAGCCAGTACTGGTCACTTTGCGCCGCCGTTGGCGGCGCAAAGTGACCATTCCCCTATCAAGTGGCGAGAGGGGTGCCGTTGGGCAGAGCAACGTCAGACATCTCAGTGTTCATGGATGCTTCACTGTCGGGCTGGGGGGGAACATGCGAATTTCACGTGGTGGGCGGCGTTTGGCCGCCCCCCGTGACCACGCATATAAACAAAAAAGTTAAAAATAAATATATAAAAATAAAAATAAATATAAATTAAAAATAAAAATAATAAATTAATATTATAATAATAATATTAATATTAATATATATAATATATATATATATAATTATAATATTATAATATTATAAATTAAAATAATAAAAATAAATTAATGCATTGGAGCTCCTCACTGTGTGGAAAGTGGTCCAACACTTTGCCCCAATGTTGACGAATCAACACGTAATGATTCGCATGGACAACAAGGCGACAGCAGCATACATAAATCGCCAATGGGGCGTGCGCTCACCATAGCTGCTGAGCGAGACAGCTGTTATGCTGGGCGCACACACACTTGCTCTCCATCAGAGCAGTGTACATCCCCGGTGTCTTGAACAGGGGGGCCGACCTAATGTCGAGGGGGGGTCCCCAACCAGGAGACTGGACTTTGCACCACGATCTGATCAATCAGATATGGAGCGAGTTTGGGAAGGCGGAGGTCGACCTATTCGCCACGCGGGAGAACACACAGTGCGAGCTGTGGTTCTCTCTCAGCGAGAAGGACAATCCCCCACTCGGGGTTGATGCGTTCGCTCACAGACCGTGGCCGAACACACTCCAGTACGGTTTCCCACCCGTTCCCCTGATTCCCCAAGTCTTGGACCGCGTCCAAGAGGAGCGGCTGTCTATGATTCTCATAGCACCGCAACGCACGAGTGCACCGTGGTTTCCCTGCCTCCAGCGTCTGCTCTCGGGGCCGCCGAAGGTCCTCCCCTGGCGGCCAAACGCTCTCTCACAGGCAGGGGGGGCAATCAAAGATTACCCAGAGAACGGCCAGCGCTTGTGGGCTTGGCCGCTGAACGCGAGCGCCTAGAGGGTCTCGGCCTCTCCCAGGAGGTCGTACGGACCATCCAGGTGCCAGAGCTGACTCCACCAGAGCGTGTTACTCGGCTAAATGGGCGGCATTCCAGAAATGGTGCACGGAGAGGGGTTGTGATCCATCTCCTGCTCTTTGCCACGTGTGCTCTCTTTCCTCCAGTCACTGATGGAAAGAGGGCTGGCTTTTAGCATGGTTAAAACGTACACGGCTGCTGTTTCATCATGTCACGAAGGCTTCGGGGATAAAACTGTTTTTAGTCATCCCTTAATGAAGCGATTCCTAAAGGGTGTGAGGAGAGAACGACCCGTGACGTGCTCTCTCATTCCACAATGGGATCTAACATTGGTGCTGCGCGCACTGGTTAAAGCCCCATTTGAGCCTCTTGACCGGGTGCCCCTCAAGTTTGTGTCAGACAAGACACAAACTGCTGCTGGCCCTGACGTCAGCTAAGAGAGTGAGCGACCGGTCTGCACTCTCTGTAGCCCCTTCTTGTCTCAGAATACAAGGGGACGGCAGTTCGGCCATATTACCCCCAAACCTGGCTTTTGCACCAAAGAGTATTACTAGCCCATTCAGATCGAGAGTAGCAACACTCAATGGTTTCTCCCTCCCTCCTCATCATTCTGAGGAGGCGGCGACAGCCCATCTCTTGTGCCCTGTACGCGAGCTTGCATGTTATGTGAAGCGCACGGAGGCTCTGCGTAAATCTCAGCAGTTATTTGTGCATTACAGAGAACATTCTCAGGGCCTTCCCCTGACGAAACAACGGCTGTCAACATTTGGATGTGTGTGCTATCACACAGGCTTATGTGGTCAGCGGGGGACAGAGCCGCCTGAGACTATCAGAGCTCACTCGACCAGAGGAATATCGTCCTCTGTCGCTCTGCAAAAAGGGATGCCTATGGAGGATATCTGCACAGCAGCCTCCTGGGCTTCCCCATGCTCTTTTGTTAAGTTTTACCTAAGAGACATGTCGCGCCTCTCTATGACACACTCAGTCCTTGGTGCTTTGTCAGAGTGAGTGTGATTGTGTGAAGTCCCCTCGCATAGTAAGCAATGTGAGGTACAATATTCATGATGAGAGCTCTTGTGTCTTATCAGACACATTAGAGCTGCTCGTTGTTGACGTGCCGTTAGACGCATGACAGAATCTAGAGTTACAATACGTAACTATCGTTATGCTACCTCTGACGCATGATACTAGCACGTACATAGCTGTGTTTCTGGTACCGATCGGGACCAATGAGGTATAGACTATATCGTGCTTCGCCCTTTTAACCCAATAGCGATAGCCTTAAAAGGCGAAGCCTATACGACATAGAACGATAGTTACGTATTGTAACTCTAGATTCGGCGCTGACTTTATAGGTTATTGATGGGGCCATCCCTACATTACTTTCCCCTAGTATAGGCGCTGACTTTTAAGTGTTGGCCTCATTGTCCTTTGAATAGCTGAAGAAAAGCTGTTTATTGGGAGCAGATCGTCCGCTGGCGCCCGCATATATCTGTGAACTGCGGACGTGATTGAGGCCCCGCGGACGTAAATGAAGCCCACGCTGTTGGTGGGCGGGGATTACAAATTTTTCAGTGCTACTGCTCACGCCCAGGGATAACCCAATAGCAATAGCCTTAAAAGGCTGCGCCTATACTCATAGAATCTAGAGTTACAATACGTAACTATCGTTTGGGGTCATTGTCATGCTGAAAGACCCAGCCACGTTTCATCTTCAGTGCCCTTGCTGATGGAAGGAGGTTTTCACTCAAAATCTCACGATACATGGCCCCATTCATTCTTTCTGTCACACGGATCAGACGTCCTGGTCCCTTGGCAGAAAAACAGCCCCAAAGCATGATGTTTCCACCCCCATGCTTCACTGTAGGTATGGTGTTCTTTGGATGCAACTCAGCATTCTTTCTCCTCCAAACAGGACGAGTTGAGTTTTTACCAAAAGTTCTATTTTGGTTTTATCTGACCATATGAAAATCTCCCAATCCTGTTCTGGATCATCCAAATGCTCTAGCAAACTTGAAACGGGCCCGGACATGCACTGGCTTTAGCAGGGGGACACGTCTGGCACTGCAGGATTTGAGTCCCTGGCGGCGCAACCCAGTCTCACGAAAATACGTGACACTGTCACGTTATTTTAATCTATTGTTCGTGATCAGGGACACGTATTTTCAAATTTTTCGTGTCAAAAAGCACAATTTTCAAACTTGTTCTTTGCTATGTGAATGAAAGTCCGCGTCGATGCCTCGCAAGTCCAGTGTCCGAGCGGAAGTTGCCATGACAGTTTGAAAATTGTGCTTTTTGACACGAAGATTTTGAAAATACATGTCCCTGATCACGAACAATAGATTAAAATAACGTGACAGTGTCAGGTATTTTCGTGAGACCGGGTTGGGCGGCGTAGTGTGTTAGTGATGGTAGCCTTTGTTACTTTGGTCCCAACTCTCTGGAGGTCATTCACTAGGTCCCCCCGTGTGGTTCTGGGATTTATGTTCACTCACCGTTCTTGTGATCATTTTGACCCCACAGGGTGAGATCTTGCGTGGAGCCCGAGATCGAGGGAGATTATCAGTGGTCTTGTATGTCTTCCATTTCCTAATAATTGCTCCCACAGTTGATTTCTTCACACCAAGCTGCTTACCAGACTTCCCAGCCTGGTGCAGGTCTACAATTGTGTTTCTGGTGTCCTTTGACAGCCCTTTGGTCTTGGCTATAGTGGAGTTTGGAGTGTGACTGTTTGAGGTTGTGGACAGGTGTCTTTTATACTGATAAGGAGTTTAAACAGGTGCCATAAATACAGGTAACGAGTGGAGGACAGAGAAGCAAATAAATTCTTAAAAAATCAGACAATGTGATTTTCATTTTGTCTCTCATAGCTGAGGTTTACCTATGATGAAAATTACAGGCCTCTCTCGTCTTTTTAAGTGGGAGAACTTGCACAATTGGTAGCTGTCTAAATACTTTTTTGCCCCACTGTACCTGACCTTTTTATTTTATTGTTCCTCTGCTTTTGCAATGAGTTGTAACTGGTCATTTAAAAACGGCGCAACATTTTGAGGAGATAATCTGCGGGTTGGTGAGGGGTGTCAAATGCCACCGCCTCCTCGGCCTACACTTTTTGCACCTTTTTTTTGCTGATTTCGGATGAAAAAAAGCGAAATCATCTCCTCTAAAGATGCCATGTTTGCGATTGCCCATGCCATTAATTTGTGACACGACAGTCACTTCCCGCTAGAGGATGTATTGCGTAACATCCATAATGCTGAAAGCTTACGGAGGTAAGAAGGGTAGTCCCGGAGGCAACGTTTGGTACGGACAGACGAATTTTGTCCGGATCCGGAGGTATGAATCTGCCTTAATGGCTTATGCCAGCCACCAAGCTATGCAGTTTTTGCCACACATAGACTTTGGCGGGTTATTATTATTTTATTGTTTTCATCCGTCTGTCCGTCCAGCCATTTATCCGTCCGTAAAATCAACCAATCAACCCAAACTAGAGCTCCACTGGCCGCTCAGTTCTTTACCGGATTTTAACTGTTGTAGCGCAAGTAGGATACACTTCCAAATACCGATTGGAATCCACTGGGAAACTTTTGAAACGTGAGATGTCTTTGATTTAATTGCATTTTTAGTTTGGCTTTTGTTAAGTGTGTGGAAAAAAGTCCAAAAAATGGCTCTGCAGAAGGGATTGCTGTTGCAATAAACGGCTTAATCAACATTTAAAGCCTGGGCCCCTAATGTTGAAGGAGCCAAAGAAAGCCACCTAGGGGGAATGTGCCAGATACCTAGGGAGAATGTGCCAGCCACCTAGGTTGTGTCTGTGTAGCAATGGACATTGCAACAGTAAGACCATAACATCACTGCTGCAACCTGTAAAAATCCTAATCTTGAAATATTACATGAAAACATGTATTTTCTAGCCTGCAGGTTTCTAGCATTTACAATAAAAATGTAATATTCTATGAAGGAAAACGGCTGGTTAAAATAAAGATAATGGCCCGGTCCCACCTGATCCCAGCTCTGTCAGAAGCGACTGGCTGAGCAGCACAAATGATCATCCATTGGTGAAGATAATATATATCGGCGTATGTCCCGCTGACTGAACTTTAATTGAAGTTAATGTGGGGCAAGAAAAGTCCTTTGATTGATGAGGGCAACAGAAGAGCCCACCTTGAGGTGGCCCCCGGCCCCTTTCCTGGTGTGTGACAGGAAGGTTAACTTGTCTCTCTCAAGGCTGGTGTGCAGGAATGCTGAGTAGATGGCCTCAGTCAGGTCAACCGGATCCCGCACATCTTTGTTCTGCTCCCCTTGGCCCATGGCTGTAATAACCCCTTAGTGACGCCTGGCGTAAAAGTGTACACTTTTTAAACAATGTATTAAGCAAACATTATAGAAAAGTATTCTGTGCACAGGATGCTATTATGCTAAAGATGTTTGATCTTTATCAGAAATGATATTCATACTGACTTTTTTATAACAAAAGTATTTATAAAAAAGGTTAAAAGGTCATTAAAGACATAATAAATTAGCCTGTGAACAAAAAAGGAACTAAAACATTTTGAAAAAATCCCACACACTCTCAGATACCAACAGCAAAGACAACAGACAGTGTTGACCTTGAAGAAGAACTGGATGTTGAAGAAGAACTGGTTGTTGATAATGAAGGAGAGGAGTGACGCTCTCTTGGCAGTTGGGCGGTAAAGTTTCCGAGCCTCGTTGATCTTTGTCTCGTTCTCCGGCCACCACCACCACCGTGTTGTTCTAATAGCACAATGGTCTGACAGTATTACCTCTTAAAATGCAGTAATGCTTAAAAAAAACCTCTTATTACAGCATTTAGTAATATTCCTATTCCTATATATTTTCTGGATGCAAATTCTGATGGAAATGTGGCGCCGGGGGGTGTGTCATTTAAAATGGGACGAGTAGCGTTCTTACTCTAAGGAAATAACGTGCACTAAGCAGGGCTCCGAGCAGTTGAAAAGGGGACCCCTTCTGGGCCTAATGGCCTCTCCTTGCAATGAATGTGAGCCACATAGTCTTGTTGCCCATCATTTGCTCCTCCAGGGAAATGTATTTACGGAAATATCCCATAGTGGCTGAAAGGGCGCTCAGCAGCTGGTCTCAGCTCAGCAGTTGGAGCTCGATCTTGAAGTTGTCCTGCTTTGTTGTCAGCGCATGCTGAGGTGCAAAAAACTAACAAAATCTGAATCTGAAAATACGTAGTCGGTGGTCTGCAAATTCTGTTCAAACCACATTTTTTTAACTCTTCAGATTCTCAAGGATGGCTTCCAGAACTCCAGCTCTATGACACCACTAAGCTGCTGGGTTTCCAGCCATCAACACCAAGGCTTGGAAGAAAAATACTACAACCTTGCAATTATTGATTGTAGCATTTTTAATGCATTGGGTGTGAGGTTTACTCACACACACACACACACGTGCACACGCACACACACAACAAACAAACCGGATGTCATAGAGGGGGTCCATTTTTACAGTACAGGTTCATGGCCAGGGTCTGGTTCAACTCTATATCTTCACAAGCCAGAATGAATGTACTATTGATGGAACCATTACTCCACCAAATGAAAGTCCCTTCTGATGGATTGGCTTGTAGTCTTCTGTCTGCCATGAAAGGAATAATTAGTATTCATTACTACACACTCTACAACATTCCAATTATTAATGAACTTCAGGTCTGGAGACCTACCACATCCATCACTGTCACCGCAGCAGGTTGTATTAATCACAGGCAAGAAACAAGTGTTGGGGGTCATCTACATGGAATAAACTTATAATCACATTTACTTGATGAATTGTCATAAATTCATTAACAGTCGACGTCAGGATTTCAGGAGAGAGTCAAAATGAAAGCTTAAATGCTCCATCTTTCCTGAAGTTAGCAAATAACCAAGATTGGTGCCAAAGAGATACCTGCATTGTGTCAATATATGGTATTTTCATTGTTTTATTTACTAAACGGTTTGATCCCATTGGATGAAATTCATCAGTTGTAAATAGTGATACGGTATTCTGCATGCGTAAGATATTGAGGAAACAGTAATGTGGTACAAATGGATTGCTGATAAGGAGCAGGTAATAAGAAAACCATTGAATATTGTTATACATAACTCTATAAGTGAGTTATAATGTAATGGCAGAATTAATAATCTAGCCTTACGCAGAATAGGGACTTTGATGATTATTTGTCCATTATGTAGAGAAAAGTGTTAATAAGTAACATGAAAAATATAATGAGACTGGAAGACTATTTAATCCGTAGGCAGATTCTTGAGATCTTCTTCAGATCTAAAACAAGATGACATGAAAGGATTGTGTTTACATTTCATAATTCACTCAGTAACTATTAGTGCTGATAATTGTTTTCGGCCTTTAATTGTTCATTATTTCATGCAAATATTGCTTTTTTATAAATAGGCGAGGACAAATGTATAACAAATCACCTCGACACACTATAAGCCAAACAACAAAGCCCTAACTACCTTGCAATAATGTTGAAGGAGCATAGGGTCTCAGACCTCTTATGTATTTTACAACCTTGAAGGAGAGAGCAAGCTGACCACAACACAGTACTTACACACCCAGTCTTCCTGCTTGCTGTTAAATATGCATCATCACACATATAGTATATAAGCACACAAATGCACTATCTATCAACCAGCCACGAAAAACACGATCAATACATTCGCCTCTGAGATTCAGAACACACAACTGCAAACGCATCTATAATCCGAAGACAGAGGAGGCAATCATAATGCAGTCTGTCACTTGCTGCCAGGGGCCAGTTTCAATACTCAGAGAGAAGTTCAACCATCTGGCAATTCCGCTGCAATTGTCTCAGAGGTATTGGATGCAAGTTGTTGGTTTATTGACTCGTGTATCAACGGGGGAGAGATAAAAACCGTGCATTGCTTCAAAATGTTTCTCTCCCCCATGAACACAGACCCCATGCTAAACGGCTTTTGCTTAATGAATTTTTTTAGTAAACACTAGACGTAGTACATCTTCTGTTGGCTGACAGTAGGGCTAGGGATTGAATATTGAATAATTATTTAGTAATAGTTCTTGACCTTACTGACCTTCGGTTTTTTATGGTGTTATTCCCAGTAGAGGATCAGGGATGTGGTCCACCGTCTCCGTCCGATTCTCCACAAGAACCATTTCACAGCAGGCCAGAGCTCCAGACACCTGCACAATGAAATGGACTCAGTGTTGCAATTAAACCAACCATACTCCAAATACCATTCTCCATTCATATATGTATTTATTTTTACATTGAAATTGAATAATTTGTGATTATAAAACCACATATATCATCCCCTGTTTTGCTCACCCATCTGGCCTAGATTCCCCACTCTGAGCCTGGCGGCATACTGGCTTTGGATCCATTTGATGCCTTACTATTGGGCGGCGATGAAGACCGGCAAGCACTCACTGGTGGTGAGGACGGCGGCATTCTCCATGGACATTCAGTCATCTGGCATCCCTTGGTTGTGCCAAGGGCATGGCGTTGTCTTTAAGCATGAGGACAGGGTCCAGTTGGGCTGTCAGCGGGATGGAGGACCGGAACCAATACCCTTCGTCATTCATATTGATGCTTCACGGGTAGAAGCACCTATATAGCATTTGTTAAATTTTTGGGAGACAAGATAGGGGGCAGGTAAGAGAAGTGGGCAGGTAATGCCAAAGTCTCACAGCCTAAAAAAGAAAAGAAAATTTCTCAGTTGAGTTTAGAACACAGTTTGTTATAATGTCTTATTACATCAAACAAATACATTAGAATAACTGCTTCCTGTAGCTTCTCTGAAACCTGTCAAATAGTTATGTAAATACAGACATTTAGTACTTCAATATATTTCTTTAATATTTAGTACCTACTGCAACTGCAATTGTATACTTCGATGATTCTCAGCTTCAGTCACATTGGATAAAAGCATAGTCTGCTAAAATAGTAAATCCTTGCCTTTAGAGGGTGAGGAAAGGGGATCCGGATGAAGTATGTATGTCCGTCCAGGTAGGAGACTGATGCTGTTGCCAGCAGGACATCATCCTCCGCTTCAACTGTGGGACGCAAGGAAAATAATAAAGATTTGTACATTTGTATAACCACGAGGATCAAACACTAAACAAAGCTTAAAAGGCTGCAACATACAGTCAACGGATTTCAAACCAAGGGAATGAAACATTTAGTACATATATAAGTAAGAATGTTTTAGCGTCTAAACTGCCTGTGAAAATTTTGGTCCAGTGTTCTCAGCATTATTTTAGCATTTATCTAGGCCTTCAAAAGCAACTCTGGGACAGCCCCATACAACAATAAATAACAGCTTTTCCTTACAAAACGGCTCCAGGATCCAGAATATGTGGCATAATAAATTCTCAGACAGTTAAAAATCACTATAATTTTACTCTAATGCATTATCGATTGCCTGTAATATCACTCAGGCTGCGGTGAGACATTGTTAATTTCCAACAGCTGTTGAGGCTTTGAGGTAAGTTAATGATTAAATAGAGACGCTCTGATTTATTAGTCTAAACACCATTGCTTCCAGGTCAATGCCATGAAGATGAAACATTTATCTTGATATGCTTCAAAACAAAAGGTATTCAATGAAAACCACATTTATTTTATGGCATGAAAAAGTCGAATATAGAAAGTGACCACTGAAATGGCAATGATTTATTTTATATTTGAACACATCCAAATTATGAATACTTAGCCACTGAATGCATTTGAAAATGAAACATTGGTTATCATTTAAGATTGCCTGAATGCTTTTTCTATTAAAAGCAGAAATCCACAACACCAATCAACAACACCATAAATAAAAAGTGTAAGTAAGGTTATTAAAAATGAGGGTTAGGGTATATGTGTTCACTATACAATGGAGAGACACTCAGATGAAGTGCCATTTTGCTTCCCAGCCTGAATGGATTGTGTCTCGCCGCCTCACTCAGATGCCATTGGGTGCCACTGCCAGCCACACCAGTTGAGCCAGCGCAGACTGCCCAGTTCAGCCATGCATTGTGTGTGAAACAGCCCTCTCTGAAAGCTTGCCCAAGCTCTTCGTATGCTGCGGGGCCTCAATATAGGATCCTCTTTCCCCGTGTGACACTCTTCAACTCTCAACCATGAGATATCAGATCAACATCACATTAATGGTACTCACTCTCCATTTCATCTTGGTGAACTCAACTGTGGCAGGTCAGAAATAGTGAGACAACCCCCTCACCCCCAGCCCTTCGAACCAGCCGCTTTGGGCAGCTCTATGGTCCGGTTAGTGTGAGACAAATCCTCCTGACAACAAGCCATTGCTCTTTTGAACTGAGATGTGAAGTGCAAGAGGCTTGCGTCCAGGTCTTCCAAGTCTCCAAACATTGATTGATATAAAGGTGAGCATAATTTGTTCCTCCTTACCTCCAACTTATTTTGCACACCCAACAATTTGGCAGATGCCTTTTCCAGATCTCGATTGGCTTGTGAGAGAACCTGTCTTAAAGGGGCAATGTCACAATACACCTAGAAGACAAGAAGTATTACAAGTACAATTACAACATCCTTGTACACAAGAGTAACACTCATCAGTATTCATATTTAAACATTATCATCATAACTTTGGTAAATATAATTTTTCCTTGATTTTTTCTGATCTTTTATCAGAACAAAGTTTTGATAAAAGTTTTGATCCAGGTGCATAGCCCAGCTTCATCATTAGCTCACGACGAGGTAGGGCGGAATCAATGGGTTCCTCACTCCTGCAAGACCAGGTTCCAACAGGACTCTGTGCTCCTTATCAGACACCAGGGATGATACATCATTGAATACAAATTTGAAGATAAAGTACTGATTGCTGTGTGTATATTAACACTGGCAAGCACTGCTTCCCAACGGCACCACTTGCTCAAACAGAATTGCCTCAGAAACAGAAGCCCCCCTTTTAAACTCCTCATTAGGCCAATTTTTCCTCTGAAAAGAACATGCCCAGAGTAAATATATCTTAACAACTGCAAGGGCTATAATGTCTAATCTTGGTACCAAAATATAGAAAATGCAGTTGATCTTGTTATGCAAGTGAAATATATATTGTGGATACTACATGGTTGGAGTGAATAAAGCTAGAACACAGCATGAGTGGAAGATTTAATTTCTGCCTGGAATAAGATTTTAGATTTTAGAGGTTTTAGATCAATACCACCTTGTGCATTATCAGTTGGTAACCCCATAGTACAATCGGGCTATAGCACAACATCTGATGAGTATCTGGGTCAATTTGATGAAAATAAAGTGAAGTAGAGCAAAGAGAGAAGGTTTTTAGGAGAGTTAGGTTTAAGCAAAATCTTAAAATAAATAACTAAATCCAATGCAAATTAATACAAAATTTACCGACTTCTATTTTGAGAATCCATTGTACGATTTTGACAATTTAATTTTGACCCTTTAAGAAAGTCAGAGGCCTGTTTCAGGTAGCTGGTTTTGAGGCAACCCCTAACTCACTCTGAGTTAGTGGAAATTCTGGGTTTTCGGTTTCAGGTAGCAGGTTCAGCGCAACCGAGAGTTAGTTGCTGCGGCAACATACGCCGTGGGTCTAACCTGCTCGGGAGGTGGTTAGACCTACTCTGAGTTTGTTGTGGCTGAAGGCAGCTCTCCGACAGAAGGAAGTGTTAGAAATGGCATGTCCTTTTCTACGAGAGCCCGTGGACGTAGAGGCTGCGATCCTCAGAAGGAGTCTCCGTGAGGAACGATTATTAAGACCCCGGTTGGATATAGGCCTACTTTATTTTCCTGACAATTTTCTCCACGAGCGCTATCGTTTTTCAGCGCGATCTATCATTTATTTAGACCACCTTCTCAGCCCCCATGTTAACTGTCAAACGCACCGGGGGCATGTTTTAAGTTCAATACAAATTATTTGTGTGGCACTCAAATAATTTGCCCGTGGTGAGTTAAGCCTATATTTGAAGGATTTATAATCCATATTTGTTCAGATGATTAATATTTCACCTGTATCGTATAAGTTCGACGGTCATGTTTTAGGTGACAGAGGGTAGGCTACCCCTGCCAGCCTTGCCTTCTGACCGCGTATGCCAATCCCATGCCAGGACCACAGCAGCGCTACAACCTGGCGCATATGAGGACGAGAGCCAGGGTCGAAAAACACGTTCGGGATCCTTGAAGGCAAGATTCCAGTGCCTCCAAATGCTGCGAGTCACACCAGAAAGGGCATGTGACATAATAGTTGCATGTGTGGTTCTTCACAACATCGCGATTTTGAGAGGGGAAAATTGCCCACCTACAGTTGCAGATGAGCAGCACATCAACCCAAACCATGCCATGGATCCACAGGACGGAAGGGTGGTTCGAATCATTTTGTTTGAGTTTTCTATGTAGTTAAATGTATTTTATTATTTCCGATTTTTTTTTTGGCATTCCTGTAAAACTCGTGTGACAGACCCAGCCTCTAGTAGGGGGTGACACTGTTCAATAAAATAACTTGTCCCACCACAGCCCGTGTTCTAATGAAGACAATCTACTTTTTATGAGGATTTCTTTATTTCCTGAAAGCACAAAAAAAGTCATTCATATTGGGTATGTTTTTGGAGCAGGAAACAGTAGGCTATCCCAGTTTGCACCTCACCCACCTTTAACTTGTGTTCCAAAATTTGGATCTCCAAAGCATCCTTTTTCATCTTTTGCCTAATGTGGTCCATTTCCAAGTCTGCTTTGTTATTTATTTTTCCAGATAGATTTTATATATAGCTCTTTGACTGGAAGCTATAGGAATGCAAAAGATGACATTGGATTTTCACAGTGCCAAGTAGAGCGTTTCATTATAATTCCAGCGAGAATCTTACAGAGGTAAGCTGTGATTTAGAAAGGGCTGGCCTCTCATTGAATTCGATTCCATATTAAACTTTCCTCATTTTATTTTACTATTTATTTTACTCACGCATTGACTTGTTCAGCTATTTCCTGCCAAGCTCTCTCTCGCGCTCTCGCTGCCGCGGCGGCATTGCTTTTTTTGGTTAAAATTGGTAACTGCTCGGCATATGCGTGCATTAGAATTTCTATTTCCGTGGGGGAAAAGTAAACGGATCTACGGTTTTGGTCCATGTTTGATCATGTTATCAGAGATCCATTGATGATGGCTCTTTAAAGTCAACAGGCACGCCCCCAACCCAGCGTGAACACACTCAGAGTTGATTGAACCAACGCTGATCCCCTGTTCTGAAACCGAAAACCCAGAGTTGCTTTTGAACCCTGAACTCTGAGTCAACCAACTCAGAGCGCAGGATTAAACTCAGAGTATGTTAAACCAGCTACCTGAAACAGGCCTCTGGACTAATAGAATGGAATGATAACTACCCAAATAATCGCAATTGCACCATACGGCCCCCAGATAGCGACAAAGAATGTGTGTTCTTATGGTGATTTTATGAGCTCAAGCACAACTTTGATGGAAAAATAACAAAGTGAAGTTTTGTTAGTTTGTTTTCCTGCCTATAGATCGCAAGCTTCTGTCACAGAGTGATGGTGACAGAAGCTTACGATGGTGGTTTGGATTTTGAAGTCAGTGAGGCCTTGGCTTTCGTATGATGTGTAGTTTGTAGAACAAATTACATAATATTTTTGTTACAGGCTTCTCATTTTGTTTGGGGTTGGAATTGTCTTTGGTTTAGCTAACGATGGTTACAATAGTCTACAAGTTGAGAATTCATACCTTCAAGGGGTGTCACAATACTGCTTTCTCATGTGTTTAAATGCCTTAAGACTTCTTAGCCTTTCGGGATGAAGAGGTTAACAGAATTGGGCAGATTACTGGCAGGGCTCCTGCACTGCAGTAGCCCGTCATCATCCAGCATATTCATAGGTTCATCCAGCTGTAATGTCATCTGACATGCTGAGTGGGGTCAGAGAAATTAGATTGGCATTCATCAGGTTGATGCAATTGCCATTTTGACAGGTTAACCTTGCCATATTAGCTGCAGACACGCTGATCACTGGTGCCGGATAGGTTGGGGAAGTCCTCAGCTTGGTCAGATTCATCTTGAAGCCAGACTCACAAAAGTCAACTTAAAATAGATAGTGCTGTCTTTTTGTTTGTGGCTATTAATTGGCTAGAATATTCAAATTTATCGTTAAGAACAACTTTTATAAAAGTTTATCCTATAGTTAATATTTTTGTTTTTAAAGTACATGCCTTTAATGACCAGGTATCTTCTTAAAACAGGGAACAAGTAAACTGTAACTTGTAATGAGAGAGATACCTTCTTTGCTTCCAGATTTGCAGACTCTTTCTCGTGTGGTGCTGTTGGGAAGCAGTGCTTGTCAGTGTTAATATGTACTAGGGCATCATGGCTTTATCTACAAATGTATATTCAATGTATTATCCCTGGTATCTTATGATAAGGAGCACAGAGCCCTGTCTGAACCTTTTCATACAGGACTGAGGAACCCATTTCTTTCTGCTCTACCTCGTCGTGAGCTACTGATGAAGCTGGGCCATGCGTATCATCAAAACTTTGTTCTGATAAAAGATCAGAAAAATATATATTTACCAAAGTTATGATGATAATGTTTGAATATGAATTGAATAGTGATGATTGCCTTTGTCTGAAGAACAATCTGTCTGATTGGCTTTTCAGTGTTCCAATGTTCGATAGTAAGAAGCCTCTGCTTGAGAAGCCAGTCGGGGTTTTCATTTTTTCCACAAAAAAATATAATGAATAAACATTTTTTTTATAACTCAAACATGATATGTGCATTCAAGGCATTTCATTTGTATTTCAGCTGATAGTGACTCTTCTGTTGAAGGTTCTGGTACAGGTGATTTGCTGGAGAAAGCTCTTTCGGGTGGTGTCATTTTGGCTTTTCTCATTGCACTTTTTCACTCACATTGTTGATACTGGTGTGTACATAGGCCATGAAAAGACTGATGGAGCCTGTAAAAATAGGCAGACAAGCGGGGAGAGGAGAGAAGAGGGAAGAGAGGGGGGTAAACAAGGAGTGCAGGATTAAGTAGACTTTAACATCTGAAAACTGATGTGGCCTGAAATATTATCTTCATATATTCTGAATTAATCTAAATTTTGTCATCTCAGTTGCCTTACCCATGATTTACTCATTCTAAAATGTAGGTGCAGCCCCAAATAAAGATTTTGCTTTGAGAATCAATGTGTTTAGGCCACTTACACAGAGCCTTGTAAAGCATGCATGCCGTTATGTATAATCCCTGGTTGCTCTGACTTTCCCCACCACCACTGTTCATAGAGGCTGCTGCAGTGGCCATATTCATCATTTATTTCACATTGGCTCTGTGAGTCAATATTCATCACAGTTAGTGATCAATTAATGCAAAAGTATACGAGCGTAGAATGCAAATGTCACAACCGACCAAACCTTGCAAGCAAAAACAAATAATTGATTATTTATATTATTTATTATAATGCCACATCAATTTATAAGGATTTAATGAAATGTATTTCACAAAGCATTTATGGTGAGCAGGGACACATTCCAATGGATTGGCCTTATTGGTCGGTTATTAAGGCATGGTGTGTTTCTAACTTACAATACATTTGCCTCTCATTCTTTATTTCCTTATCAATTTAAGATATTGACATGATTCCTTGCAGTTCAACATTCATCATTAGCTAAAGCTTATTAGAGTATTTTATTTAAATGATTCACAAAAACATTTCTTTGGCCCGCTCAATGTACCACTTCAACAACTATGAT
>OLKM01004477.1:7500-22138 GCA_900291075.1 Melanogrammus aeglefinus | reverse complement strand
CTGGCGTTTTACGTGTAATAATACGTGAAAGACATTGGGGAAAACGCTATCGGCTACTCTTTAGTTTTGTTTATTAGTTACAATGGAACTGATTGATGGCATAGTGTATTGCTGAAACATCAGTGAATGAGAGTGATGAGATATATTTTTTTGACTCTTGATTATGCTTACCTTTCTTCCTTTTTGAACGGATTCAAGTGTACTACTACTTAATCAACAACCTGGGTATTACCGGACTACTTGTATACAAGGAACTATGTGTTTTACTGTATAGATTTTGAGAAATGTTCATTTGAAAACACGTACACATAGCACATCTCGCCTTGCAAATTGCGGTGTCAGCACTTTGCGTAGCTATAGACAGATTTCCACTAAGCTTCAGCACTGACTTATATGAGCCATATTAACGCTGGTGCTGACTACTTGTACACCAGGAATCTATGTATTTTACTGTATAATTTTGAGAAATTTTCATTTGAAAACGTAACATGCCTAGTTCTCGCCTTTGGCAAAGATTGCATTATGTCAGTCACTTTGACAGTGGGCTATAGACAGAATGCACATAAGTTCAGGCACGGGGATGATATGACCATATTACCGGTTGTGGCCTGACTACGTGTACACAAGGAACCATGTGATTTTAACTGTATGATTTTGAGGTTTATCCATTTTGAAAAACGTCACATGCATTCTGCGCTTTGCAATTGCATTATGTCCGCACTTGAAGTGAGCTATACGACAGAATTACACATAGTCATGGCACTGGGTTGATATGATACTTATATATACCGGATTGTGCTGACTACTTGTGTACACAAGGAACCATGTGATTTTACTGATAGTTTAAGAAATGGTACATTTGACAAAACGTTGACACATGCATATTCTCGCCTTTGCAAATATGCCTCTATGTTCAGCACTTTGAAGGTGGGCTATAGGACAGAATGTCCCAAGTTCAGGCACTGACTGATATTACCTATGAATGCGGTGTGCGGACTTCACTTGTATAGCATAGGATACTACTGTGATTTTTACTGTAGCCTTAGATTTTGAGAAGGTTTCATTAAAAACGTAACTACATTGCGACATTTCTGCCTTTGCAAAATTGCATTTGGCCAGCACTTTGGAAGTAGCTAGTAGACAGAATTTCACATAAGTTCAGGGCTATTCGGTTCGCTCATGACCAGTCTTAACCGGGTGTTGTGACTACTTGTATACAAGGAACGTATGTGATTGTACTGTATTAATTTTGAGAAATGTTCATTTGAAAAAGTACACATAGCACATTTCTCGCCTTTGCAAATTGCATTTATTCAGGCACTTTTGACGTGAAGCGATTAGACCAGAATTATCCACATAAGTCAGGCACTGACTGATTTACCATTATTAACCGCTGTGCTGACTACTTGTACACAGGATACTATGTGATTTTACTGTTTAGATTTTTGAGAAATTTTCATTTGTGCAAAACGTACAACATGGCATATTCTGCGCACTTTTTGGCAAATTTGCTCTATGCTCAGCACTTTGAATGAGCTACTAGACCGATTTTCACGATAGTTCAGGCTCTGCTCTATAGACTAATATTACACGCTGTCTGCTGGGACTACTGTACACAAGGAATCTATGGTGATTTTTACTCGTATAGATTTTGAGAAATTTTCATATTGAAACTACACCATGCTAATTCCGCCTTTGACATAACTTGCATTATGTCAGCACATTGAAGTGTGCAGGCTTATTAGCAGGGATTTCACATAAGTTCAGCACGGGTTGATTATGGACCATGTAGTGAAACCGGCTGTGCTGACTTTACCGTTGTTGACACCAAGCGAACCATGTGATTTTACTGTATAGATTTAGAGGAAGAATGTCATTTGAAAAAAACGTACACATGCATAGTTCTCGCCTTTCAACTATTGCATGTAGATCGTCAGCACTCCTTGAAGTCGGGCCTTAGACAGGAATTTTACAGAAGTTAGGCACCTGAGTGATTATGACCATATTAACGGTTGTGCTGCACTACTTGTATACCAAGGAACTATGGTGATTTTACTTATAGCATTGTGAGAAGGTTCTCTATTTTGACCAAACGTACACCTTGACATTTCGCCTCTTCTGCAAATGTGCATTATGTCAGCCGCTTCTGGATAGTGAAGCTTCTAGATAGAATTTCAATCATAGTTCAGCCACGTGCGTTGATGATGGACGCCATTGAACCGAGGTGCCTGACTACGTGTACCTACAGGAACACATGTCGGATTTTACTGTATACGATTTGAGAGTTCATCATTTGAAAACGTACCACATGCATATTTCGCGCTTTGCAAAGTGCATTATGTCACTCGCACTTTTGCAGATAGCTAGTAGGACAGCATCCTTGACACATTAAGTCTCAAGCACTGGTTAATTATGACCATATTAAACCGGTGTGTTGATAACTGACCAGGACATGTGCTTTTACTGTTATAAGTTTAGATGAGCATGTCATGGTTGAAAAACCTTACACCATGCATATTCTCGCCTTTGCCTATTGCATGTATGTGCACTTCTAAGTGGGCTATAGACAGCCAGTGTCTCCCTAAGTTAGGCCACATGACCTGAATATAGAACCATATTGAATGTGGGTGTGCTGTGTACTTTTACTTGTTACTGATCAAGGACTATGTGTATTTCAGCTGCTTAGGCGCTAGAGAGTTTTGCAGGAAAGGTTTTCAAGTGGAAAAAACGCTCACACAATTGCCACATTCTCGCCTGTTGTCAAATTCCCTTCTATGTCAGCACTTGAAGTTAGCTATAGACCAGTTCTCTCACATCAAGTTCAGGCACTGGTGGCAGTATGACCATTCTTAAACGGCTATGTGCTGGATCGTACTTCGTATGTGACAAGGAAACGTTATGTGATATATTAACTCTGTATAGATTTTGCAGAACATGTCTCATTGTGAAAAACGTACACATAAGCCACATCTCCTCTTCGACCTTTGCACATGTGCACATCATCTTTCTGTACAGCACTCTTGAAGTTGAAGCTTAGGACAGAATTTCATAAGCTTCAGGCACTGACTGATCAACGTACGCATATTAATACGCTGTGCTGGACTACTGTGTACTACAAGGACTATGTGATTCTTACTGTAGCTCAGATTGTGGAGAAATTGTCATTGAAAAATGTTGACACATGATAGTCTCGCCGCTTTGCAGATTGCATTATGTCGAGCACTTTTGAGTGAGCTATAGACCGAGTTTCACCTAAGGTTCAGGCCTCTGAACCGTTATCATCGACCATCACTTAACCGCTGTAGCGCTGCTACTACTTGACACTAAGTGACAACTATGTGATTTTACTTATTCAGCATTTTGAGAAACTTTTCCAGGATGAAAAAACGATACCATGCATATTCATCTCGCCTTTGCCCCAAATTGCATCTATGTCAGCACTTTTGACAGTGGGCATAGACAGACTTCAACATACAGTTCAAGCTACTGGTTTCGATCATCGCAACCCTATTACCGGTGTGCTTAGCTGTGCTGACTAGTTTACACAAGGAACTTTGTAATTATACTGTATAGATTTTGAGGAAATTTTCATTTTGAAAAAGTACCACATGCCATATTTCTCGCCTTTCGCCAAATATGCAGTATGTCCAGCACTTTGAAGTGGCTCTATAAGATACTGAATTTTCACATAAGTTCATGGCTCTGAACTTATATGACCCATATTAACGGCTGTGCTGACTAACTGTATACAAGGAACTATGTGAATTTTACTGTATAGATTTTGGAAATGTTCTTTGAAAAGCGTACACTTGCATACATTCTCGCCTTCGCAAATATGCATTATGTCAAGCACTTTGACAGTGAGCCTATAGACAGTAGAATTTACACATAAGTTCAGCACTGGTTGATACCATATTAACCGGTGGTGCTGACTACGTGTACACAAGGAACCATGTGATTTTACTGTATAAGATTATTGAGAAGTTTCCTTCTGAGCACAGTGTCATATGTCTCAGCCTTTGCAAAATTGCATTTATGTTAGCCACTTTGAACGTCTCCGGAGCGCTAATAGACGAACTATTTCACATAAGTTCAGGCACTCGGTTAACCATGAGCAAATATTACCGAGTTGCTTGTGCTGACCCGTGTACACAAGGATATGATAGTAATATTACTGTAGAGATTTATATGAGAAATTTTCATTATGGAGGTAGGCAGAAAACTACACATGCACTATTCTACGCCTTTGCAATTGCATGTATGGTCAGCACTTTGAAGTGAGCTATAGTGAGTCGAATTTCACATATGTTCAGGTCAACTACTGATATGACCATAGTACCGGGTGTGCTGACTACTTGTACAATGTAACTATGTGATTTTACTGTATAGATTTTGAAGAAAGTGTCATTTGAAAAACGTACACATTGCTAGGCTATTCTCCGCCTTGCAAATTGCATTATGTCAGGCAGCTTTGAAGTGAGCTATAGATAGCATGTCACATAAGTTCAGGCACTGATTGATATGAACCATACTAACTCTGTGTACTGACTAATGTGTACACAAGGAACCATTTGATTTTACTGTATAGGATTTAGAGAAAATGTCATTTGAAGAAACTTTTCACATGGATTACTCTCGCCTTTGCAAATTGCATTATGTCAGCACTTTGAGAAGTGAGGCTATAGACCGAATTTCACATAAGTTTCAGGCACTGACTGGTTATGCCATCTAACTGTCGTACTGACTTACTTGTACACAAGGAAACCATGTGATTTTTACTGTATAGATTTAGAGACAAATGTCATTTGAAAAACGTACACATTGCACTATTCTGCTGGCCAATGAGAGTCGAACGTCCGCACTGGAGGCCAACTTGCCAGTCAGCTGCTCACCCATAACAGTGTTGGTAGTGGTACATGTACTTTTTAAACCATAACCACCTTGCTACATTTTCAAACGGTTTGTTTTGTTCTAAACGTCAGAGATGTAGTTAAGGCACTGCATATTTGATACTGATGAATAATTATGTTAGATTTTTTTTAAAGTTTAAATGTTCTAAAATAGGTACAATATTATAACCACGTTAATAACGATTGTAAGAAACCAAACCGTTTGTAAACCGGTTGAAAATGTTGGCAAGTTATAGTTATTAAAAAAGTACATGTACCAATACCAAACACAATGTTAATGGGTGACCGTGAGCAGAGCTGACTGGCCAAGATGGCAGCAAGTGCGGACGTGCTAGACGCCGCCGTAAGACCATCTAGTATTCTAGTCTACACACGTAGGTGAAGGCTTTTATTTTGAAAACGTTGCGAGATACCACCCAAAGGCTGTTTAGAGTCAAGGCGCACGAAGATTTTGTGTGACGGCTGGCTTAACCGCGGATGAACGAATAGCGGCTCACTTGACCGCAGTGGGGAATTGCACATCTACATTCATCACACAAGAACACACATCATAAAGTGCTCAGGAAGCTCTGAGGCCTGTTTCAGGTAGCTGGTTTAACATACTCTGAGTTTAATCCTGCGCTCTGAGTTGGTTGACTCAGAGTTCAGGGTTCAAAAGCAACTCTGGGTTTTCGGGTTTCAGAACAGCGGGATCAGCGTTGTGTTCAATCAACTCTGAGTGTGTTCACGGCTGGGTTGGGGGCGTGCCTGTTGACTTTAAAGAGCCATCATGCAATGGATCTCTGATAGCATTGATCAAACATGGGAACGAAAAACCGTAGATTCCGCTTACTTTTTCCCCACGGAAATAGAAATTCTAATGCACGGCATATGCCGAGAGCTATTTACCAAATTTTAACCAAAAAAAGCGATGCCGCCGCGGACAGCGAGAGCGCGCGAGAGAGAGCTTGGCAGGAAATTGCTTTGAACAAGACAATGCGTGAGTTAAATATAAAATAGTAAATATAAGATTGAGGAAGAGTTTAAATATGAAATCGAATTCAATGAAGAGGCCAGCCCTTTCTAAATCACAGCTTACCTCTGTAAGATTCTCGCTGGGAATTATAATTGAAACGCTCTACTTGCACTGTGAAATCCAATGTCATCTTTTGCTATTATATAGCTTCCAGTCAAGAGCTTCTATAAAATCTATCTGGGAAAAAAATAAAATAACAAAGCAGACTTGGAAATGGACCACCATTAGGCAAAAAGATGAAAAAAGATGCTTTTGAGATCCAAATTTTTGGAACACACAAGGTGGGTGAGGTGGGTCAAACTGGGATAGGCCTACTGTTTCTGCTCCAAAAACATACCCTATAATGAATGACTTTTTTTGTGCTTTCAGGAAATAAAGAAATCCTCATAAAAAGTAGATTGTCTTCATTAGAACACGGGCTGTGTTGGGACAAGTTATTTTATTGAACAGTGTCATCACCCCCTACCAGAGGCTGGGTCTGTCACGCGAGTTTACATACAGGAATGCCCAAAAAAAATATCGGAAATAATAAAATACATTTAACTACATAGAAAACTCAAACAAAATGATTCGGAACCACCCTTCTGTCTGTGGATTCCATGCATGGTTTGGGTTGGTGGTGTGCTGCTCATCCTGCAACTGTAGGTGGGCAATTTTCCCTCTTCAAAATCGCGATGTTGTGTGAAGAACCACACATGCAATTATTTATGTCACATGCCCTTTCTGGTGTGACTCGCAGTATTTTGAGGCACCTGGAATGTTGCCTTTCAGGAATCCCGAACGTGTTTTCCGACCCTGGCTCTCGTCCCTCATATGCGCCAGGTTTGTAGCGCTGATGTGGTCCTGGCACGGGGATCGGCATATACGGGGGTCAGAAGGCAAAGGCTGGCAGGGGTACCCTCTGTCACCTAAAACATGACCGTCGAATTCTCCTACGATACAGGTGAAATATTAATCATCTGAACAAATATGGATTATAAGTCCTTCAAATATAGACTTAACTGCACGGGCAAAGCGAGTGCGAACTTAAAACATGCCCCCGGTGCATTTGACAGTTAACATGGGGCTGAGAAGGTGGTCTAAATAAATGATAGATCCGCGCTGAAAAAACGAATAGCGCTCGTGAAGAATTGTCAAGAAATAAAGTCAGGCTATATCCACCGGGGTCTTAAATAAATCGTTGCTCTCACCGGAGATTCCTTGAGGATCGCAGCCTTCTGCGTCCACGGGCTCTCGTAGAAAAGTTCCTTTCCTTCTGTCGGAGAGCTGCCTTCAGCCTGCTATAGACAACAAACTCAGAGTAGGTCTAATTCCTCCCGAGCAGCTTAGACCCACGGCCTATGTTGCCGCAGCAACTAACTCTCGGTTGCGCTGAACCTGCTACTCTCGAAACGGAAAACCTAGAGTTTCCACTAACTCAGAGTGAACAAACTCGGGGTTGCCTCAGCTACCTGAAACAGGCCTCTGGAGGACCACAAAGGACACACAGTGCAGTGCGTGAACCCAGTTTCACCCTGAAACTGAAAACGGAAGCTACCTTAGCAATACTACTGTTAACACTGTTGACATATTCTTGGATTAGTTTTAGTCAGGCATTTGGCATGAAATGCATGTTAATATTAACCAAATCGTTTTTTTATTTTTGCCACAATGTTTCATTGTGGATTTTTTTTCTTACCGACTCAAAGCCAGACGGTTGTTGGAGACGAGTTTGTGGTTTCCGTTGTTTCCACGCCAACACCCTTCCTCTGAGAACAGTCATAACACACTCTTACTCACACGTGGTTACAACAGACATGCTTTTATTCATGAACCCACACCACAGCACATTTCAGGCCCTTTCTGAAAACTACCTTTATCTCTTCTTCATCAGGGCTGGGCCAGGTGCGATGAACACCCACACTCTCTCTCTCTCATCACATCATGAGCCAGATTCGTATGGTTTTGCTTTATATACACAGCTTGACAAGCTATAGCATGGCAAGGTGCAGATTTACAGTCATACACATATATACAAAGGATAACTTACATGAACATTGAGTACATTAAGCAGTGTTAGGACCAGGGGACAAGCTTAAGTACACATATCAGCCTTCAGTTATAGCAGTAATACACATAAGTCAGAGTTCGATTTACATGGCCTGACTGCCAGACAACTTGTGTTTGGGTATGACACGATTTAGAGCAGTATCAAATCTGTGGTTGTACATTTAAAGCTTTTATTCCAAAAGGTTTTTGAAGGACATCCATATGTCCCAAGGCACTGATTTATTTACGCAAAGTATCTCCTAAAGCACATATATTATCATGAACTAGATTGTAAACAGCACATATTCGACCATGATAAATGCTTTAAGGCCAGATTACACAGGGAAAAGAGCTTGAGATACAGAAATGCAAAGAACGTATGGTTGTAGTTTGTAAGTTCTCCAGTCTCAAGACTCGTCCGTCCCCATGGTTTTGCGGTAAAGGACGGCCGTCTTCCATCCGGCCAGAGACAGTCTGGCTTGTTGGTTCAGATGATGTAAATGCATCAGAAAATCATCATTTGCCACTAAGTACATGAGAGGGTTCAGGGCGCTGTTGAGGCAGGCCAGACCCCGGCCCACCTGGTGGGCGATGTAGATGCTCCTGAAGTTGGCGTGACAGACCCCTTGAAGCTTTGATCTCCTGCTCTGCAGAATCAGAATCAGAATGACTTTTATTACATCTTATTGTACACAAGAGTACAATTCTGAGGCTTGGTTCCTCAACAGCCATGTGGCTGTTGAGGAACAATACAAGATAAAGTCAATAAAGATAAGTAATTATAAAAATATGTAAAATTAAGTAGCAGTATAAATCACAATAATAAATAATAATAATAAAAGCAAGTAATAACAAGAGAAACTAAAACAGTGGTAATAAGTTATGAGCAATAATAAGCAATGATGTGCAGACCTGCAGGTTGAGATAACGGAACACGTGGTAAGGGATGAAGCAGATGGCGAACAGCATGGTCAGGATGATGACCAGCTTCAGACACCGTTGCTTCAGCAGTGCGTTCACGTTGGCGTTCGTGGCGAGGACAAAAACCACGTGGCCGTAGCAGGCCAGGATGATGAGCAGCGGGACGGCGAACCCCGTGATGCTCCAGCCTAGGCTGTACGACAGGTATCCGTCGATCAGGCTGTCCTCCGTGGTGTCGTAGCACGACTGGGATGAATTTCTCGGAGTTTTTTCAAAGGACATATCTGGGAGGATTTGGATGAGAACCATTGTCCAAACCACGGCGCTGATTACGACGGAGTATCTGGTACTGATCTTCCCCATAACCCTCATGGGGTGGACGATGCCCAGGTATCTGTAGATACTGATACACGTGAGGAAGCCGATGCTGCCGTACAGGTTGAGGTTGAAGCAGAATCTGGTCACTTTACAGAAGGCGGCTCCAAATGTCCATTTGCTCTTTTGCGCGTAATAGTGGATCAAAAAGGGCAGCGTAAAAACATACAACAAGTCCGCTATTCCGAGGTTCAGCACAAACACGTTTATGTTTCCCATCTTCTTCCAGCCCTTGTACACACTCCGGAGACCCCCAGACATTGAAAACCGTCCCGAAGATGAAGACCAGGATGAAGACCGTGGGTAAGAATGCGTGCGTAAAATCCAGATTTATCTCACCACACGAGAAATTACTCGGGACTGGTTCAATCTTCACCATCTTTGATCAAGTGATTCAAGACTCCCAGGACATGCACACCTCGTCTTTAGACTACATACTCGCTCTGAGATAGTCTACTAATCTGCCCACATAAAAAAATGCTTTCAATGTGAAACCAAAAGAGAAGACCACGCCCACTTCCTAACAATGTCATCATTGTATTGTAGACCTATCTAGATGTATGTGGTTTTAATAAAAATTGTTTTGCTAAACATAAAAATATTGTTGTGGAAAAAATATCGACAAAAGGTGACTGACATGCATGCATTTTTTTCAATACACCAGTGTGTATAGACGTTGAAAATGGAAAGTTGACACAGATTTCATTCTCTATCATATCATTTTTAGAATTATTATGTACATTTCTTTATTCTATTATTATATTCTATTATATATATTTTTTTTTCTTATGTATGCTGTATGCTGTATGCTATATTTATTTTAATCTCTACTATCTTAAATAGCTGTTAACCATTGACTGGCCTATAAACCAACACTCTCTCTCTCAACCCTCCAGATTTATTTGTGAGGTCAGCGCCAACGCCCATGCTCCTTCTGACCCGACTGTCGGTGAAGGAGTGCGACACCACCGTGTTCTATCCTTCACCAACACGTTGGCCAGTGTGTCCCTGCTCCGGGAGGAGCTGTTCCCTCCCTCCGCTAGGCCTCACTCGGTAGGCTGCACCGAGCTCTTCTGACTGGCTTGCTCCAACTTGTCACAGAGTGCCGCGGCAGGTCAATGAAGCAACTTTGTAAATACCAGTGTTAACGTGGCACCGGGCGTTGTTTGCCACATGCTGGCACGTGGGGAGATTGATGGTGTGTGAGGATCACTATGCAGACCATCGGGGGAGAGGACACAGGCCCTACTGGACCCCCCGGGACCCTACGTACACAAGGCACGGGACCACGGGCAGAGCTGGCGGGGTTCAGATGCCATGCAGGCCTCACCAGTAGCCAACCGACAATAGTCGTGTTGCTACCCTACAGAAGGAGCACAGGAGCACAGGTTTAGGAACCACTTGGTAAACCAGTCAATGGCAAACCACTTTGAAAAACTGCCATATGCATATACTATATATATATATATATATATATATTAATATATATATTATATATATATATATATTATATATATATATATATTATATATATATTATATATATATATATAATATATATAATATATATATATTATATGCCATATGCAGGCTGAGGATGAAACGCATGACAGACAGACTGAGACTGTAGAACGAGCAGACTCTGTCTGAGGTCGGGTCCATTCAGAACACAGCTAAACAATCTGTTGAAAATGTTTGTTTTGAAATGCCAGGAAATGAGTGAAAAATGCCAGGAAATGAAATGGTAGATCTGACTGAGATACACAACCCAGCATCTGTGGTTCAGATAAAAAAACATTTGGGCTACAACCTAGAAAACCTGCTTCCTGCTCTCTCGCTCTCTCGCTCTCTCGCTCTCTCGCTCGCTCTCTCGCTCTCTCTCTCTCTCTCTCTCTCTCTCTCTCTCTCTCTCTCTCTCTCTCTCTCTCTCTCTCTCTCTCTCTCTCTCTCTCTCTCTCTCTCTCTCTCTCTCTCTCTCTCTGTCTCTATTTCTGCCTGGATTAAACACAGCTGCTCACTATTTATGATACAAAAATGTATTTAGAATATGAAGTTGTTTTAAGTATTTTGTATATCATTTGATATTTAATACCAAAACTGTGATTCAGATCAAACTACATTTCCTAAACTCGCCCAGTGGTTCCGATCCCAGCAGCCTGGTCGGGACCCTAATGAAGTGGGTCGCAGAGCAGATGGCCCACCTTAATCTTTGAAGTCCATGAATTATCAATTGATTAATGGATCAATGGCTTTTGAATTGAGTTTAGCCCTAATTGTGTTGACCAGTGTTTCGAGAAGCTGGTCAAGGCCCACATCTGCTCCTCCCTGCTCTACACCCTGGACCCTCAACAATCCGCGTACCGGCCCAACAGATCAACTGAGGATGCCATTGCTCACATAGTACACACTGTCCTATCACACCTGGACAAGAGTAAGGGGAAAGCGTTGAACTATGTGAGACTAGTATTTGTGGACTATAGTTCAGCCTTTAACACTATCCTTCCCTCCACCCTCATCAAAAGCTCAGGAGCCTGGGGCTGAACGACGCCCCCTGCAGGTGGATCCTGGACTTTTTAAACAGAGAGACCTCAGGTGGTGAAAGCAGGCCGGCACACCTCATCCTCCCTCACCCTCAACACAGGGGCCCCCCCAGGGCTGTGTTCGGTCCCCTCTGCCGTACTCCCTGTACACACACGAGCCACTGCAGACTCAAATACCATCATAAAGTTTGCTGACGAAACCGTAGTGGTAGGCCTAATCCACAACAACAATAAGACGGCCTACCTGGAGGAGGTGAGCTGCCTGACAAAAAACAATCTCCACCTCAACGCAAGCAAAACTAAGGAGATGCTGGTGGACTTTGGGAGGACGCAGGTGCGGGACAACACTCCTTTAAATATAAATGGGACCCCTGTGGAGAGGGTGGATACATTTAAGTACCTCGGTGTCCAGATCACTGATGATCTGACGTGGTCTACCCACCTGGATACCGTGGTAAAGAAAGCCAGACAGAGACTGTTCCATCTCAGGAGGCTGAAGAAATTCAGTGCATCCAAACCAGTCCTGCGGAGCTTTTACACCTGCACCATCGAGAGCATGCTGACTGGGAACATCACCGCTTGGTTTGGGAACACCACCATGCAGGACCGTAAGGCTCTGCAGAGAGTGGTGCGTTCTGCTGAGCGTACCATAGGGGGGCAACTCCCTAATCTAGGATTTATTTATATGAAGCGGTGCAAGGGCAGGACCACCAACATACTGAAAGACCCCAGCCATCCAGGCTACGGACTATTCTCTCTGCTCCGCTCAGGGAGAAGATACCGCTCACTGGCGGCAAAGACTGAGGGACTCAGGAACAGTTTCTACCCCCAAGCTGTCAGGTATCTAAATGGTACTGATTAAGCTCTTTATAACAACTGCACTTATATATTTATTTAAGTAACCCCCCCCCCCTTTTTTCCCCTATGTGCTATAACCCTCTATCTTCAATGTATTTACTGTTTTTTATGTTTGTTATGTGACTATTTAGCATGGAGCCGACTGAGAACATTTCCCTACAATGTATGGTGTATGTGACGAATAAAATCTGAATCTGAATCTAATTGTTGCAGCATTTTGTTCGCTCATTGTCTTGAGCAATGCCTGAAAGAATTGTCAATTACTGCAATATAAGTAAATCATTTTTATTAACTAACAAACCATGTGGGTTATTATGAGCTTTGACAACTTGAGAACCACTGAAGTACACGACACACACCACTAGAGGGAAGAAACAACATGCTTATGTATTTTCTATGCTGACGCTGTAACAAAATGTAGAAATTATTATTACAAACGCTCACACAATAATTATTGTATTTGGTTGTGACATCGTTACAACAGTGTTACATAAACTGTTGGCGTCAGATACACAGTTTGGACCATAGGCTAATCAAATACATAACCATTTAAAAGTTATTATTTTATAATAATAACCTCACTATTAACTCGATTATGTTTAATTTGATTGTGAATATTATCCAAAGGTTTAGGTAATTGCAGGGCCAATGATAGAGAACACCGACCCAAAATAGCCTAACTTCATTCCAAAGTCATGTTTTCAGTGTTTTCTTCATGTCATTTTCTAAGATGCATCCTTGATTAAAATACCAACTCGAATCCAATAGAACCATAGCTTGGCTTAAACCAACAAACCATATGAGGTGATATTTCTGCCCGTATCCCCAACAAATTTGGCTAATAGTCCTATCTACCTCTCTTATTATACATGTAATTATGAGAAGCTTCCCCGGGCATCTTACACAATCTAATGGTGATATGAGGCCCAACACAATTACAGGCGTTCGATTACGCAGGGTCACACACACGCACACATATCTTCGATTTTAGGACCATGTGTGGTGACCTACTTTCTATGTTGAGTGTCACGTAAAATCATATGCCATACATTCATGACTGTAGCATACCTACCGGTAGGCTTATGCATGTTTTAACATAAATCTGTGCGTGTGAAATTGCTATTCGTTGTTTATGTTAGCTACATTAGCCTCTTTAGCAAACCAGCCAGACAACAAACACAACTTTACATTGTATTGTATTGTTTTCACTTGGTACAAATACCAAGAAAATATATCTCTTTACGGGCGCAGCCATTTTTGTTGAGATGAAGTGAAAAAGGGGGGGTGCCTCCGAGAAATGCCGCAAGAAAGCTGGGAGATTTTCCGACCTCCCACTCGGAAGGCTGGCGTCCGAGAAATCTGGAACGCAGTTAGTGCGTAATGTCATCACTGCGCCCACTGGAGGAGTGATTGACAGTTGACTAAAGAGAAACCGTGACAGACAGCAGCGGGCATCCAGCGGAGTGCATATCTCATCACTATCCGTGAGACCTGTCCCAGATATTTGGATAAAACATCTCATTCACGTGGTTTAGTCACACGGTTGTAAACCCAACCTGGAGGGCAGGATAAGGAACGGGGTTTACTCCGGTAAGAGAAGGACTTCATTCTGCGCTCCAGTGCGCTGACTCCACGGGGATGGCAGCTGTACTGGCAGCTCTCTCATGCGCTAGTTGGGTGAGTCAAAGTATTGAATATGATCTCATGTTGTGTTTCATCTTCCCATTGGCCAGGTTTCTGCTATTATTGTGCTGTACTAGCCTTGCGTCATGGCGCATTAGGAGCGGTGGCGCGCAGTCCAACTGGGTCAAAGTGTGTGAAGATCATCTCTGATAGGTTCCCCGTGGTGTGTGATAGCGGTTCTTTACGCGCTGTTCCTCCCGTTAACAGCCGGCTGGGTTGTGTTGGTCTTTTGGTTGTCTAAAGGGAATCATAATGCATGACCTTCATGACACCGACAGACATGACTCTTTGGTATGCAGGCTCTTCTTT